>PVIW01006531.1:0-19699 GCA_004026585.1 Noctilio leporinus
GTTGTTTACAGTTTTCTTTGATGTGGCTGAGCTCACTGAGCTTCTCTATCATCATTCTTTTGAATTCCTGATCTGATATTCCAGGTGCCTCTGTTTCATTTTGTGTTCTTTCTGGGGATTCTTCCTTTCCTTTTGGTGATGGACTGATTCTTTTTTTCCTCATTTTGGGTGTCTGTTCTTGCTTGCTCTTTATTTATTTATTTATTTTTGTTCTTTCCTTGGGTTAACCTGCTTTGCTTCCTTGCCTTAGTTGAACACCCTTCTGTGATAGGAGATTTGTGGAGTTCGATGTTGCCATCTCCCAGATTTTCTCCACTTGCTGTTCTTGGTGTGTCCTTTATTTGGGCTGTCTGGTTGTATTCAGGGCCTGCAGGCTTTTAGCAGAAACAAAAACAAAAACAAAAAACAAAAACAGAAACAGGAAAAAAAACCAAAAACAAAATACCTAACCAAACCAAACCAAACAAACAAACAAGAAATTGCAAAAGGAAAAAAGAAATAAAAATGATAATAATAATAGGAAGAAATGGTTTAGATGGCTCTTCACCCTTAATAATCCCTGACTGGTCCAGATGGAGCCTGGACCTGAGGGCTTTTAGCAGAGGAAAAAAAAAAGAAAAAAAGAAGAAAAGGAGAACGTCACAAGAGAAAGAGAGATCAATATTAATAAAGAAAAGGTTTAGGTTTCTGCTCACCCTTTATGGTCTCTGTTTGGTCCAGGTGGAGCTAGGACCAGTGGGTTTTATCAGGGAGAAAAGGAAGGAGAAGGAAAGAAAGAAAGAAAGGAAGGAAGGAAGGAAGGAAGGAAGGAAGGAAGAAAGAAGGAAAGAAAGAAAGGATGGGGGGAGAAAGTCGCAAGACAAAGAGAAATCAATGTTAATAAAGAAAGGTTTTAGCTGTGTGTTCCCCCTTTATGATTTCTGATTGGTGCAGGTGGAGCCAGAACCTGTGGGCTTTACCAGGAAGAAAAGGAAAAGAAAAATAAAAAAAAAAAAAAAGAAGAAGAAGGAAGAAAAGAATAAAGAAAGGGTTTAGAAAGGCTGGGGAACGGAGGAATACTTAGATTGAGGACTGGGAATGCGTTATAGCCACAGAGTGAATAGACTTTAATTTGAGAGTAGGGGAGGGTCTTGGGTATTTAGGTGGATTGAGGTATGGGGGGGATTAAGAATATGTGAGGAGTAACTTTTGCAAAGGATATGTTGGGGCTTAATAGTTCATATTGCTCTCGGTATAATTCAGGTTCTTGAGATTGGCAGCAATCCCTTTCCTGATGCTGCCTCTTTTTCTTGGTCAGGACTTTACAGTCTATAGTCTATATTCTAGCCAGTCTTGGCGTGTGGCAGGGCCTCTGATTGTCACAGTAGGGCTGATTCTGAGTGTCCGCCCCCAGGTAGGCTGGGCCTTCCGCAGCCTGGCTGGGTTTTAGGGCTGCCGTTATTCTGGAGCCCATAGGGAGCCCCCTCCCACTCCTGGCGGAGGTTCCTGCCCAGAACGCGCACCCAGCACCCCTGCAGGGCAGCCCGCAACTTCGCTGGTCCCTGAGACGACTGGCCCCACCCCCGCAGTTCCGGGAGGAGGCCAGGCCTGTCAGTCAACACTGTCCGGGGTCCGCCTACACTGTCCCGCCCTTCGGGGGTGGGCACCATGCCTCCAAGCCAAGCAGCTCTCCGAGAAGTCCTTTACGCGGCCTCTGTGATGAGCCCCTCCCAGGCGTGGGTGGTGAGGCCTTTGTCTCTGGCAATGGCAGGTCAGTTGCCCCGGCTACTAGTTCCCGCCCGGCGGCTCGCCGTTTGGAGTTTCCCGCGGAGCCTGGGGCCCTGTGTGGTTGCGCAGGGCTGGGCCTCCCCCCTCGCAGGGGCTTCTAGCTGCTGTTTCCCTGGTGGCCCAGCAGCTCCATTTTCGGCCCTCTCACCGCCCCACCGGTGCACTTCCCGCTCCCCCGCTCTGGCTTCCCGCAGGACTCTTCTCCTCCTCCTCTAGCCCCGCGCTGAGCCTCCTCTCCCTGTTGCTGGAGTGAGTCTCTCACACAGTCCCTCCCCTGCAAGGGTTCAATTCCGCGTTCCCTACGGCGTTTGCCTTTGCTGCCAGCACTTCACTGTTGAGACTTCCAGTTGCCAGGGAGCCTGGAGCTGGCCTTGGTCAAATGCACCCCTCTGGGCAGAGCCGCCCCTGCCCAGAGCCGACCTTGGCTCGCCGGCCGGTTGGTCGGGAACACCTCACCTACTGTCCTGCTGGCCTCCTCTGCCTCTGGGCTGTGCTCCCCTGTGTCCAGATGCTGCCCGTTCCAATTCCTAGGGTCCTGAAGACGTCTCACGCTCCCTATCCTGTCCTCTAGCTGCTTTGGTACTCGAGAACACCATCAGCACTGCTCTCTACTCTGTGGCTATCTTCCCTCCTAGTTTAACACACCTTTGAATTAAGTGGTAACCACCCTCAAGGGAGCCCAACTATCCTGTATTCCATTTCTGCCTTTTTTTCTCCCACCTTCATGTTACTTTCCTTAAAATTTCCCCTTAATTTCAGACAAATAAAAAAAACCACAAAGCATGGAGCATCAAGAGACCTCTGGGGCATTTGAGAAATTGTTTCCAAGCATTATCATTAGTTTCAGCTCAAATAAATTCTTATAAAAATTCTCTACAGATTTGAACACTCATATATTGACAAAGGCCCATAATCATAGGTGCATTGGCTTGCCACGCTCAGCTTGGATCCCAAGTCTCATGAGCATGGGACCAAAGGTAGAGCTTTGTTCTCACAAATGGGAGTTAAGTGGAAGAGGAAAGCCCTCCCTCTGTCTGCACTCACCCAGAAGTTAGCCTAAACAACTATAATTTAAGGGCAAGATGAGAAATGCTGAAGTCCTACCCCTCCTTAGAAGATAGACCAGGGATTGGGACCTGGGGAGAGAGGTAGTCCGTTCTTTTGGCTGTGCCAGTCTGCAGTGGGGTTTTCTGTCCAAGCTGGGAGGAGGGATGAAGTACTGATAGGAGGGGCTCAAGAGTTAAAGGTTTTAGCTTTAGTTTTAGTCCATAGGTTTAAGCAATTAATGACTGTGGAAAGCTGTTGTCTCAGGAACTGGAATGTATGACCTACAAGCAGTTTAGCCTTTGTGCTTCATAGGGCCTGCAAGTGATTGAGATGGTATCTGAGCCATTGTATTCCAGGAAGAGAATGTCCATGACACAGATAAAGAATTGTTGATCAGTAGAAAAAAATATTAGGAAAATTACCACCAGACTGCAACTCTTATCTGATTAACCTTTTCCCAAACCCCTTACCTACCCTTTTATTCTCTTCATTAAAAGGTCATATTGAGATGAGATGTAAACTGGTTTTTAGGGACATAACCTGCCATTTTCTCAGATCGCTGGCATCTGAATAAAGCATTCATAAAGATTCAATCCTTGTCTCTACTTATTGGTTCTAGTAATGAAAGACAACATGAATGTCAAATTTTCTGGTTTCAGCACATCTTGGTTCAAACATCACAGACTTGGTTTTCTCACTGTATTTTAGTAGATTTGCTTGAATAAATGTTTCTTCATTTTCTGCATGCCTATGTAATAACACAGGAACTTCATTTCATTAACATGACTTTTTCATTAATTCAATCTGGCTTTGCTCCGTCTAATAGCACCATGACATACTGAACATCTACTTCCTTAATCATTAAGATCGCCAAATATCAGGTTTTGGTCAGTGTCAACATTTCTTGAGAATAAAGCCTCACAGCTGTTGACCAAAGGAAGAAAGTTTTGGTCAAACTAAAGATAACATGATCACCTGCTACCCAGGTCTCCGATTCTTGGATTTTGGAGAAGAGGTTCATTCCATGGCTGAAACAAGCAAAATACAAGATGATCCTGGAAAATCTTGTGATGTTAATAGTCAGGAAGTACTACAAAATTTTTAAAGGGTGGAGGCATGTCAAAAGGACAAGAACCATACTGAAAGTATTCCCAATGATGAAAGTTAGAACAATTTGAGTAACAAAATAATTATAGTATTGGATTATAATCCAAAGAATAAAATAAATATTCATAAATCTATATTGATATGAGAAAATAATTTAATAAATAAATAAATGGAGAAGAGATGATGACTCTTTCTTGCAGAAGAATCCCAATGAACAAATATAGAAGGAATAAACAAAATAGAAAATCACCATTAGAGAATCTTGCTGCAGGCAAGATCAACCAGTGAATGCCAGCATAAAAGGTGAAAGGCTTTTTTTTTTAAGTTTTATTTTAATTATTATTTTTTAAGTTAAAAAATTTTTAGTTGATTTTAGAAAGGAAGAAGAAGGGAGAAGAAGAGGGCTAGAGGTAGAAATAGAGATGATAGATGGATGGATAGATAAATAGAGAAACATTGATCTGTTGTTCCACTTATTTATGCATTCATTAGTTGTTTCTTGTATGTTTCCTGACAGGAGATCAAACCCATACCTTGGCATATTGGCATGATGCTCTGACCAGTCAAAACACTCTAGTTTTTTTCATTTTCCTCATTATTTTTCACTGTTCTTCAGACTGCATAATTTCAATTGTCCTATTTTTTAATTTTCTGATTTTTCTCTCTTGTGTGCTCAAATCTGTCATTAAACTCTCTAATGAATTGTTTTATTTCAGCTATTATTCTTTTCACCTCTAACATTTCTATATACTTCCTTTAAATATTTTATCTTTTTATTTTATTTATTATTTTTCTTATTTTATTTTATTTATTATTAAATCATTAGCGAGAAGGAAAGAGAGAGAGGCAGAGAGGGAGAGAGACATCAGTGTATGGTTGCCTTTCACCTGCCTCCAGCTACGGACCTGATTTGCAACCTGGTTATGTGCCCTGCCTGGGAATCAAACCAGTGACCTTTGGGTTTGCAGGCTGGTGCCAATCCACTGAGCCACACCAGCCAGGGTTTATTTATTTACATTTTAATTTAATTGAATTGTTGTTGTATTACATTCATCCCCTTTTCCTCCCTTCTCTCCCCTTCCCCTCCTCCCACCATTTCCCCCAAAGTCAATCACACTTGATGGCCATGTCCATGGTTCTTCCATGCTAGTTCCTTGACTAAACTGCTCCCTTTCTTTGCCTACTTCTCCCCACTTCTCCTCCCCCCTAATTTCTATCTTTTAAAATCAACATTCTCTATTTGTTCATACATCATTTTCCTGGAGCATATTTAAGAGAATTGATTTAAAGTACTTCTCTAGTAAGTCAAGCATGGGGACCTTGTCAGGGATGGTTTATGTTATTTTTTTTTTCCTGTCGATGGACCATAATTGTTGTCTCTTTTACATTCCCTGTCATTTATTTTGACTGAAAACTAGGTATTTTGAATATTATAATGTGATAACCCTGAAAATCTGATTCTGCCCTCTCTCCAGAGTTTGCTGTTGTTAATTGTTGATTTGTTTTCTTTTTTGTTTTTTTGAGGTTTTAAACCTTTGTGTTCACAAGCCATCACCTTATTCACTGTGCCACAGTCAGGACCTTGATTTGTTTTCTTTTTTTAAGTATATTTTATTGAATGTGCTATTACAGTTATCCCATTTTTTCCCTCCTTTACCCTTCTCTGCCCAATACCCTCCATCCCTCCAGCAATCCCCCCTCCCTTAGTTCATGTTAATGGGTCATGCATATAAGTTTTGTTTTTTTTTTTAAAGATTTTATTTCATTATTTTTTAGAAAGAGGGGAAAGGGAAAGAGGCAGAGAGGGAGAGAGACACATCAATGTATGGTTGCTTTTCACCTGTCTCCAGCCACAGACCTGACTGGAGACCTGGCTTGCAACCTGGTTATGTGCCCTGGCTGGGTTCGCAGGCCGGCACCTTATTCACTGTGCCACCAGCCAGGGCCATATAAGTTTTTTTGCTTCTCCATTTCCTATACTATTCTTAATGCCCCCCTGTTTATTTTGTACCTATCAGTTATGCTTCTTGATCCCTGCACCATTTTCCCATTCTCCCCCTTCTCCATCCCAGCTGATAACCCTCCAAATGTATGGTTCTGTTCTTGTTCTAGTTGTTTGCTTAATTTTTTAAGATTCAGTTGTTGATAGTTGTGAGTTTGTCGTCATTTTATTATTCATAGCTTTTATCTTCTTTTTCTTAAAAGTCCCTTTACCTGCGAACCCAAAGGTCGCTGGTTTGATTCCCCAGCCAGGGCACATAATCAGGTTGCAAGCCAGGTCTCCAGCCAGGTCTGTAGCTGGAGGCAGGGGAAAGACAACCATACATTGATGTCTCTCTCCCTCTCTGTCTCTCTCCCTTCCCCTCTGTCTGAAAATAAGAGATGAAATCTTTAAAAATAAATAAATAAATAAATCTTAAAAAAAAAGTCCCTTTAACATTTCATCTAATAATTGTTTGATGATGATGAACTCCTTTAGCTTTGTCTTGTCTGGGAAGCTCTTTATCTGCCCTTTGATTCTAAATGATGTATTTGCTGGGTAGAGCCATCTTGGCAGTAGGTCCCTGCTTTTCATGACTTTGAATATTTCTTGTTAATCCATTTTAGCCTGTAAAGTTTCTTTTGAGAAATCAGCTCATAGTCTTTTGAGAACTCCTTTGTAGGTAACTCTTTGTTTTTCTCTTGCTGCTTCTAAGAGTCTTTCTTTATATTTAACCTTTGACATTTTAATTATGATGTGTCTTGGAGTGGGCCTCTTTGCATCTATCTTATTTGGGACTTTGCACGTTTCCTGGACCTGCATGTCTATTTTCTTTACCAAACTGACATTTTCTTTCATTATTTTTTCAAATAGATTTCCAATTTTTGCACTTTCTCTTCTCCTTCTGGTACCCCTATGATGCTAATGTTGGAATGCTTGAAGTTATCCTAGCAGCTCCTTTCACTATCCTTGGTTTACGGATTCTATTTTTTCTTATTGTTCTGATTGGTTGATTTTTTTCTTGCTTATGTTCCAAATCATTGACTTGATTATCAGCTTCACCCACTTTACTGTTGTTTTTCTGTAAATTGTTCTTTATTTCCGTTAGTGACTCCTTCGTTTCTTACTGGATCTTTTTTATGCTGTTGAGGTTGTTACTAAGTTCCTTGAGCATCCTTATAACCAGTGTTTTGAATTCTGAATCAGGTAGATTGCTTTTAAAAAAATTGACTTAAAATTTTTTTTTTTGCTTTTTAGTTTTAAAGATTTTATTTATTATTGCCTGAGAGAGAGGGAGGGAGCGAGGCAGAGAGGGAGAGAGACATCAATGTATGGTTGACTTTCACCTACCTCCAATTACAAACCGGGCTGGAGACTTGGTTTGCAACCTGGTTATGTACCCTGGCTGGGAATCAAACCAGTGACCTTTGGGTTCACAGATTGGTGCCTATCCACTGAGCCACCAGCCAGGACAAGCTTATCTCATCTTTGTTTAAGTCTTTTTCTGGAGTTTTGATCTGTTCTTTCATTTGGGCCATGTTCCTTTACCTCCTGATTTTGGCAGCTTCCCTGTGATTGCTTCTATGTATTAGGAAGAGCTGCTATGACTCCCTGTCTTGCATGGCCTGATGTAGTAGGTGTCTCATAGGGCCTATTGGCACACCCTCCCTATTACCCAAGCCGGGTACTCAAGGTGTACCTTTTGTGTGGGTCAAGTACACCTTGTTCTTCTTGTTCTTGTAGTTGAGCCTTGATCGCTATTGGCAGGTGGTGGGAGGGATTTACACAGGCCAGTCAGCTTCAAGGACTGGCTGTGACCACCGACCATCAATCACTGCCCTCCATGGAGAATCAGCTGTGCAGGGGCAGGGTTGTGGTGCTCTAATGTGGTCCGTGGCTGTCCACTGGATGTGCAGGTTCTTGGCTTTCCCGGGTGGTAGAGGCCAAGATCAGCCTCTACCTGTTTTTCCTCGGGCCACCCTGCCTGGGCTATAAAGGAGTCTGAGATGGCTGCTACTTGTGCTGGGATTAAAGCTTCTCAGGTGAAGCCAAGCTATGAATCTAGGCTGGCTGCTGCTAGTACTGGGCTTGGAGCCACTTAGCAAGAGGTACCAGGGCTGTTATAGTCAAATGAACAGCCAGAAGGGAAACAAAGGCAGGGCCCTCACTATTGCAGTCTAACAAAGACCTTAATACAGAAGGCTAAAAGCAAAGGGAGACAGATTTCACTCCCTGACCCAGTCAACCTGAGCCTGGTCCAATAAGACTTCACGCATTCTGAACAACACAAGTAAACTGCGATAGAGCAATTGAAAATCTGTGTGTATCGTCTTCACTAGCTGAGAAAAGGAAAACCTGGAGACTATGTATTCATTCCAAGGCCTGGTAAGGGAGGGGAACTACAGTGCCCAAAGAAAAGCCCCTACAATTGTGGTTAATTGCCTGCCTCCTGTCACACATGCAAACTGAGCAAACAGTCTAGAGCAAGATAAGAATTTGGGGTAAACAGACTCCAACCCATACCTACATTAGAGTAGTCATGTCTCCCCGTGAAAGCTGGCACTACATTTACCTACCCATCAAAATGTAACTCCCTCATCCCCATCCCACTAATTACATAAATCTTCAGAACAAAGGACTTGCTCTCTTCTCTCCTCTTGGACCTTTTGCCACATGGACAGGCCACCCAGCCTCTGGCCAGGGGGCCTCTCTTCTCTTGGCCCTCTGGCCACCTGGCCTCTGACACATGTGCTGGTCACCCAGGCTTTGGCTACCCAAACTTTTGCCACTCTTACTCTAGACACCCTTGCTTTTGCTCTCCCAATTTACTAATAAACTTTGCATGCATACTAAAAGGCTTGCAGATCTATAATGCTTTACTGCATTGGTGAGAAGACGCTGACTGTTGCTTGTATGAGAGGATTTAGGAAGTTGTGAAGCATGAGCCAGGACCAACCATTCATATGGAAAAGTTTGTTAACAGCTTGGGTAGGCCTGTAAATTGGGTGAGACAAGAGTCTCAGGGGGACCCCAAGGCGAATAAACAATGTTAGCCAGGTTTATGGAGTCTCAGATATGGCACCTGCCTGCTGACTCTGTGGCTCTGTGGCTCTGTGGCGGGGGAGGGTTCAGAACAGGAACAATGGCCTTTGTCTACTTTACTGTCTGGGAGAAAGCTGTCTCCCAGGTCTCACCTTCATGACAGACACTTCAATTCCTCCCTGTATGCTACTGGTGCCTTTCAAACTGCTACTCCAGTGCTGGAACTCAGAGGGAGGGAGTCCGAATAAGGCTATATGTGGGGTCTTTAAGAGGAACTGCTAAAAAAAAAAAAAAAAATAGAGGAACTGCTTGGGACTCTAGAAGTTTCTTCCATCTACTCAATTCCTGCTGGTTTTTGCAGTCAGAAGTTTTGGGGACTTTACTTCCTGGCACTGGAACCCTGGGTTAGGACTCCTTATTCCTGAGATATCCCATCTGAATTTTTATCCGCCACACTTGGACATAGGACCAGCCCATTCTGCATCTCTGGCCCTCCTATCTGGATGAATGTGATTTATTTAACTCCATAATTGTCAGTCTTCCTTCCATTCAATTCAATTTCTGACAGCTCTGAGTAATCGTTGTTCTATAACTTACTTGTAACTTTGATATGATTATGTGAGGAGATGAACAATGCTTATCTATGCTGGCATCCTGACTGGAAGTTATTAGTTTTCTTCTAACTGACTTATTTCACTTCACACAATACCTTCTAGGTCCATTTACATTGTTGCAAATGGGAAGGTTTCATCTTTATTATTATTATTTTCACGACGGAGTAATAGTCTATTCTATATGCGTACCACAGCTTTTTTTTTTTTTTTTTTTTTTAAGATTTTGATTTATTATTTCCAGAGAAGGGGGAAGGGAGAGAGGCAGAGAGGGAGAGAGACATCAATGTACAGTTGCCTTTCACCTGCCTCCAGCCTGGCTGGAGACCTGGCTTGCAACCTGGTTATGTTGCCCTGGCTGGGAATTGAACCAGCGACTTTTGGGTTCACAGGCTGGTGCCTTATTCACTGTGCCCCCAGCCAAGGCCATTTTTAATTTTTGAGGACCCTCCATACTGTTTTTCACAGTGGCTGCACCAATATTCATTGCTACCAACGGTGCACAAGAGTTCCCTTTTCTCAACATCCTTGCCAGCACTTATTGTTTATTTTATTTTATTTATTTAGTTGTTTAATTAAAAAATATTTTCTTTATTATTTTTAGAGAGAGGGGTAGGGAGAGAGGCAGAGAGGGAGAGAGACATCTATGTATGGTTGCCTTTCACCC
Organism: Noctilio leporinus; assembly: GCA_004026585.1. Taxonomy (NCBI): domain Eukaryota; kingdom Metazoa; phylum Chordata; class Mammalia; order Chiroptera; family Noctilionidae; genus Noctilio; species Noctilio leporinus. Next base: position 10,223 of record PVIW01006531.1, read on the forward strand.
GCTTTCAGCTATGGATCTGGCTGAAGACCTGGCTTTAACCTGGTTATGTGCCCTGGCTGGGGAATCGAACCAGCGATCTTTGGGTTCACAGGCTGGCAACTTATCCACTGTGTCACCAGAGAGGGTTGTTTATTGTTTAGTTGACACTAGCCATTCCAACAAATGTAAGGTGATATACAAGGCTTTAAAAATATATATATTTTACAATTGTCCCAATTTCTTTTCTCTTTGCTCCCCTCCACCCAAGCACCCCTTTCCCTCCTGTAGTCTCACCGCCCCTTAATTCACGCCCATCAGTTGTGCATGTAAGTTCTCTAATTCTCCCCTTCCTCTATTATTCTTAACTTCCCCCTGTCTATCTTGTACCCACCAACAATATTTCCTAATCCCTGAACCATTTCCCCATTTCATCCTCTTCCCCCTCCCAGCTGGTAACCCTTCCAATTATCCCTGTTATCTATGATTTTGGTCCTAATCTGGTTGTTTGCTTTTTTTTTTTTTTTTAAGATTTTATTTCATCATTTCTAGAAAGAGGGGAAGGGAGAGAGGCAGAGAGGGAGAGAGACATCAATGTATGGCTGCTTTTCACCTGCCTCCAGCCACAGATCTGACTGGAGACCTGGTTTGCAACCTGGTTATGTGCCCTGGCTGGGTAATCGAACCTGCGACCTTTGGGTTCGTAGGCTGGCACCTTATCCACTGCGCTACCAACCAGGTTTTTTTTTTTAATAGATTTTAAAAATTATTTTTAGAGAGAGGGGAAGGGAGAGAGACAGAGAGGGAGCGAGACATCGATGTATGGTTGCCTTTCACCTGCCTCCAGCTGGGGACCTGGCTGGAGACCTGGCTTCCAATCTGGTTATGTGCCCTGGCTGGGAATCTAACCAGCGACCTTTGGGTTCGCAGGCCGGCGCATTATCCACTGTGCCATTAGCCAGGGCTGTTTTTGTTTTTAGCTTTATTTTTTAGGTTCTGTTGTGTTTGTTGTCTTTTTAATGTTCATAGTTTTGATAATTTTTTTCTTAAATAAGTCCCTTTAGCATTTTATATAATAATGGCTTAGTGATGGATGAACTCCTTTAGTTTTACCTTGTCTGAGAAGCACTTAGTCTGCCCTTCCATTCTAAATGATAGCTTTGCTGGTTAGAGTATTCTTGGTTGTAGTTCCCTGCTTTTCATAACTTTGAATACTTTTTGCCGATCCCTTCTTGTCTGCAAAGTTTCTTTTGAGAAATCAGCTCACAATCTTATAGGAACCCCTTTGTAGTTAACTCTTGCTGCTTTTTTTTTTTTTTTTAATTTTATTGTTGTTGTATTACATCCATCCCCTTTTTCTTGCTGCTTTTAAGATTCTTTCTTTATCTTTGAACTTTGGCATTTTAATTATGCTGTGTCTTGGTGTGGTCTTGTTCGGTCTTTCTTGTTTGGGACTATCTGCGCTTCCTGGACTTATATCTATTTCCTTTGCCAAATTTGGGAAGCTTTCCTTCCTTATTTCTTCATTCAACTTTTCAATTTCTTGCTCTTCCTCTTCTTCTGGCATGCCTATGATTTGGATGTTGGAATGTTTAAAATTGTCCCACAGGTTCCAAAACCTCTCTTTGTATTTTTTTTTCAATCCTTGTTTCCTCATTCCATACTGGTTGACTGTTTATTTCTTCCTTATGTTCCAAATCATTGTTTTGAACCCTACTTTATTTCCATTTACCATTGTTTTTTTGTGTATTTTCCTTTGTTTCACTTAACATAGCCTTCACTTCTTCCCTTCTACATTTGCCGTAATTAATCATATCTGTCAAGTCTGTGAGCATCTTTATCACCAGCATTTTGAACTCTGTGTCCTTTAGGTTGACTATCTCCTCATTACTTATTTCTCCTACCATAACCTTGATTTGCTCCCTCTTTTGGGCTGTCACATATCTTATAGAGCTTAGGCAAATTAGATTTAGTACAATTCCTAAAGGCCTGAAGATTTTTAGAATGGTAAATGAACACTGGTTTCAACTTAAAGTCACCAGCTACATTAGCCCCTAACAAGAGATTCAGCCTGTCTGTTGCAGCTTTGAAGCCAGGCATTTTCATAGCACTCTGGCTATGAAAGCCTAAGATGGCAGCTTCTTCCAATTTAAGGCTTCTTTGTATACACTGAAAATACATTGTTTAGTGTAGCCACCTTCATTAAGATCTTCTTGCTAATGTGCTGCAGCTTGTAATCAGTATTGTTGCTTCACCTTGTACTGTTATGTTATGGACATGCCTTCTTTCCTTAAACCTCATGAACCAGCCCTGGCTGGTGGCACAATGGATAAGGTGCTGGCCTGCAAATACAAAGGTCGCTGGTTTGATTCCCAGCCAGGGCATATAACCAGGTTGTAAGCCAGGTCTCCAGCCATGTCCCCAGCTGGAGTCAGGTAAAAGGCAACCATACATTGATGTCTCTCTCTCCCCCTCTGCCTCTCTCCCTTTCCTTCTCTCTAAAAATAATAAATAAAAACTTTTTAAAAAAACCCTCATGAGCCAGCATCCAACAGCTAGCTTCCAACTTTCCATCTGCAGGTTCCTCACCTCAGTCATCCTTCATAGACTTGAAGAGAGTTAGAACCTTGCTCTGGATTAGGCTTTTGCTTCAGGAAATGTTGTGGCTGGTTTACTTTTTTTTTATCTAGAACACTAAAACTTTCTCCATAGCAGCAATAGGCTGTTTCACTTTCTTATTATTCATGTGTCCACCGGTGTAGTACTTTAAATTTCCTTCAAGACCTTCTCCTTTGCATTTACAACTTGGTTAACTTTTTGGCACAAGAGGCACAGTTTTTGGCCCATCTTAGCTTTCAACATGTCTTCCTCACTAAGCTTAATCATTTTCAGTTTTGATTTAAAGTTACAAATGTTTGACTCTTCTTTTACTTACACACTTAGAGGCCATTATAGGGCTAACAGTTGGTCTACTTTCAACATTGTTGTGTCTAAGGGAATAGGGAGGCCCAAGGAAAAGAAGAGAGACAGGGAATGGCTGGTAGGTGGAACAGTCAGAACACACACATTTATTGGTCAAATTCATTGTATTTATGAGTGTGGATTATGGTGGCCCAAAACAATTAAAATAGTAATATCAAAGGTCACTGACCACAGACCACCATAACAAATACGATAATGATGAAAAAGTTTGAATTTGAAAGAATTACCAAAATCACAGACATTGAAGTGAGCATATGGTGTTAGAAAAATGGCAGTGATAGAGTTGCTGTATGCAGGGCTGCTACAAAGCTTCAATTTGTAAACAAACAAATAAACAAACACCCCCCTACAGTATCTGCAAATTGCAATGAAGCAAATATAGTAAAATGAGGTATGCCTGAATAATTCTCTTCTACTGCCCATCTTCTTTTCACCAAGATGAGTAATTCTGAGTTCACCCATTTTACAGACATTTCTCAAGCACTGTACTTGTGCCAAGCACTGTGCTGGGTACTCGGGAAAGAGTCATCAGTAGAATAGACAAAGGGCCTGCTTCTAGGGATTTATAGCCTATGGAGATATTTATAAAAAATCATTAAAATAGTCCTGGCTGGTGGCTTAGTGGATAGGCGCTGGCCTGCGAACCCAACGGTCACTGGTTCAATTCCCCAGCCAGGGCACATAACCAGGTTGCAAGCCAGGCCTCCAGCCAGCTCCATACCTGGAAGCAGGTGAAAGGCAACCATACATTGATGTTTCTCTCCCTCTCTGATTCTCTCCCTTCCCCTTTCTCTAAAAATAATAAATAAAATATTTTAAAAAATCATTAAAATAAATACATAATGAGCAGTAATTAGCAATCATAATAAGCTTAATGAAGGACAAGTATGTGAACTAGGGTTTTTGCTGGGGGGAGGAGTGGCTTTTAGGGGGGGTAGCTTGAAAATGACAATTCAGTTGATATGCAGTTTAAGTAGGAGTTAAGGAGGGAAAGGATTACACTGCAGGAGGAGGTGCCTTCCTGGAGGCAGGAACGGCATGTGGAAAGGCCCTGAAGTTCAGAGATGCATAGGCTGGTAGGAAAGAACAATAATAAGGGAGAGAACCTGCAGTCTTCTGCAAATGATGGAAACCCAATCCAGACTACCTTCAGAAGGTGGAGGGGACGACTTTATTGGCTCCCATAATTGAAAAGCCCAGGCACCTACTGACCTCAGATTCAGCTTAAACTCAACAGTCGTTTATTCCCCTCCTTTCTCTGTCTCTCTCCAGGGGTTTCCTCAATGTACTCCTGGTAGCAGACACTGGAGAGCCAGCTTTCAGGAGGCGATTGTGTGTCTCATATTTTATTGGCCAAGCGACCTATCCTTCCAGCTAATCAGAGAGCTGAGAGTTAGGAGCTCCCCTGATTGGTCAGAGCCAGTCACTTGTCAATACGTGGTGGAAAGGGAGAGCCAATGCCTCTAAAAGCGAGGAGAGAGGGCGAGTGGGTTAGGATTGGATCAGAGAACATTGGAAGCAAAGTACATTCAACATATGTAAGCTGGAGAAGGCTTTGGTTTTATGAAGCGAATTTATTACTGGGCTCGTGGGCCTTGCTCTTCGCAGAGATGTGTCCTTTTAAAGTTGTCTGGCAAAAGAAATGTCTCAAATGACTATTTCATGATGTATCACCTAATTTATAATTTATAAATTGAGATGCTTGTATTTCCCCACTGTAAATAAGAGGTTGTAGTATGAGAATTGGCTGCTTCTAGCTAGATGCACAACCACTGATGAATTATTTTATACCTCACTGTTGTGAAAAATCCAAAATACAATTGGAAATGTTATGTGGGATAGGGGTTAGCTTACAGTAGAAATTGGTGTAGGCAACTTGGATTGAAATTCTTGTCCATTTTTGTCACTGGGGAAGTTATTTAATGTCAGTGTCTCAATTCCCACAGCTATTAAAATGGAGATACTAAAAATACCTACTTCATGCTCTTGTTATAGTTAATAGGTGGTAAGCAGTTCAGAGGACCTGGCTTGACACATGGTGCTCCAATATGTGTTTGCTATTAGTATATCATTAATAAAGGAGAAACATACTTAAATTATAAATAATTCAGTCAATGGGTACCAAAACACAATTACTTTATCCTATTGTAAAAGAAGGGCAACAAAGCAAACTGTAATAGTAACAAAGCTTTTATTGTTTGCCAGGATCTGCTAAAGCCTTTGCAAGTCCTTTTACTGAATCCTCACAACCCCATGAAATGGGTGGTCCTATAACCTGCATTTTTCAGATGCGGCAACTGAGGCTCAAAGAGATGGAGGTTACAGACCAGTGAAGACTTGAACCCAGACATCTGTAATTTCAAACATCATACTTAGTGAAAGAACACTCCTGTTTCTCGAAACCGGTTTCTACTCTTACAGATTCCAGGGTGAAAACCCCCAGTTCAGGGCAGAGACTCAGCCCCGCCCACCCTCCGCGGTTCCTGTAGTCCTGGCCCCACCTCTCGGGCTAAGTGGGTAGGACCATCTCCTCGCTCCGTGGGCCACGCCCACAGCCCTTATCGGAAGGCCCGCAAAGACTCGGCTCCTGGCCCCGCCCACTGTCCCGCCCACAGGCGTCGCCGTCGGTGTGGGCGCCCTCCCCACGTTTTAGTCGCCATTTTGCTTATAGCGAAGCTGCTTGGAAGCTCGGTCCTTTCTTTCTTCGGCAGGCAGCCGAGGCTGTGGCTAGGCCGGGCCTGGGGTCGGGGCCAGGTAGGCAGGGCGGGGGCTAGTGGCGAGTGGTGGTGTGGGCATTGCGGGGCACAGGTGCAAGGGAGGGGGAGGTTGGGTGAGCGCAACGGAGAGAGCCCGGCCTCGCGCCCACAGCCAGTTCCCTCCTTTCTCCTCTGGTCCTCAGGGCCCGGGTGTGGCGTGTGGCCGGTGGGACTTCCTTCTCCAGGTGTCGTTAAGAGTTGAACCCTGTTTCTGAGGGCTGCGTCTAGGCAGCTCGGAAAACGAGCTCAAACCCAGCCATCACCGGTCCCCATTCCTACGGAGCCCCTAATTTTAATTTGGCTGTGCTAATTTCGTAGATTCATTTCCTTTCCCAAACGATATTTTTATTTCACTCAGAATTCACTCAACAGCGGTTGAGAGAGGACCTTGATGCGGTTTTTATTTTTATTTTTTACTTTTTTAAAGATTTTTATTATTTTTAGAGAGAAGGGAGGGAGGCAGAGAGGGAGAGACATCAATGTATAGTTGCCTTTCACCTGCCTCCAGCTACAGACCTGGCTGGAGACCTGGCTTGCAACCTGGTTATGTGCCCTGACTGGGAATCGAACAGTGACCTTTGGTGATGCGGTTTTTAGACATTCGACTTTAAAATGTTTTTCCCCGACATAGTAACATTGATGATAAAGGTTGTTTTAACGTTGTCACAGTTTGGGTGTTTAGCTTTTATAAGGAATAAGAAACGTGGAATGGGAATTTGGGGCGTGAGGGAGTATGATTTCTAACGTTTAAAAATTTAAACGCACAAATAAAAATAATTTATCCACATTATGAACCCTGCCAAATCATATCCTTCTTGTCTGTATTCCTGTCCCACCCTGGGTTATGACATTATTACAGTTTTGATTAGACACAATTCTGCTGTTACTCTCTTTTGCATAGTCCTGTATACTTTTTTAAAACATTGATTATATATTTAGTTTTACTTAATTACCCTATAATGGAACCTTTCTTTATATCCAGTGTGCCTTCTCAAAATGTTTTTCAATGACCATTTTTGAACATATAGCCTTTTTTGTTTTTTTTTTAAAGATTTTATTTTATTATTTTTAGAAAGAGGGGAGGAGAGAGAGGCAGAGAGGGAGAGAGACTTCAATGTATGGTTGCTTTTCACCTGCCTCCAGCCACAGACCTGGCTTGCAACCTAGTAATGTTGCCCTGGCTGGGAATCGAACCTCCGACCTTTGGGTTGCAGGTCGGCGCCTTATCCACTGTGCTACCAGCCAGGGCTATAGCCTTTTCTTTCTTCCCTTGGGATAAATTCCCAAATGGAAGGACTGAACCAAAGTTATGTGTTCTTTCTTAGGGACGTGATAGAACTGGTTTTCCAAACAAGCATATTTACAATACACATTTTTCAAAACCTGGATATTTGTCAGATTCCACTACCTGAAATGCAGGATTTGGTGGCACATTAAGTCATTTGTTGTGGTGTTGGGAAACAGGCTGTGCAACCTGCTGTTGTATATGTAACTGTCTAGGATAAGTCAGTCTGATCTGGGATGTCTGCTGCTTGGAGACCATTCAGCCTTCACTCCGTTACCTCATCTCCAAGCTTCACTTCCCCCATGTTTAAAATGGGTCTACAAACTGCTTTATTGAATTGTAAGAAATCAGAGCTCTTAGAACATGGTGCTAGCCATAGGAAAACATTCTCATGGAGAGAAGGGCAAAGTGCCTGGGATCACAGAGGCATGGAATTCAATTTAGGCTTTACAGTTTTTTTTTGTTTTTTTTTTTAAAGATTTTATTTAATTATTTTTAGAAAGAGGGGAAGGGAGAGAGGCAGAGAGGGAGAGAGACATCAATGTATGGTTGCTTTTCACCTGCCTCCAGCCACAGATCTGAATGGAGACCTGGCTTGTAACCTGGTTATGTGCCCTGGCTGGGGAATCGAACCTGTGACCTTTGGGTTTGCAGGCTGGCACCTTACCCACTGTGCTACCAGCCAGGGCCGAGGCTTTACAGTTTTAATTATTTTAAATCTTGATATAAAAAGGCAAATTTTATTTGAAGTATGTTACTAATAAAAGTAATTTTTTATGCTTTACGATGCCTTTTAATTTGCAAACTGCTTTCAGTTCCATTTAATTGTTGCAACTTTGAAGTCAGGTTTTATGTGATGGACATTTGTTATTTAACAATGTTGGGCCTCTGCCCGGTTCCAGGGGCTATTCCAGGCGCTGGATTGATAGCAGAGAATAAAATAGTTAAAAATCTCTGCTGTTTTGGACCTTAATTTCTGGAGGGGGAAGCTATTTTTACCAGCTGTCTATTTCTTTTCAGAAAGGGAAGAGCTAAATCCTATAAAGCAAAGTAACCTGCCCAAGGCCCAGTAACTAGTTACCAGGGAAGGCAAACTCAAGTCTGCACATTCTTACTCTAGCTATCTTTAGATATAAGGTATTTACACAGTGGATACTTTAGAGAGAAATAGGTGTTTGTGCTGCCTGTCACTACCAGCACCAATAAGTAGAGACAAGGGTTGAATCTTTATAGGTGCTTTATTCAGATGACTGGTGATCTGAGAAGATGGCAGGTTATGTACCCTCAAAAACTCAACCCTCAGAAATCATCTTATATTTCATCTCAGCCAACACTTTTTATAAGAAGAAAAGGGTAGATAAGGGGTTTGGAATTCAGGGAAAAAGGTTAGTTAGATAAAAGCTGCAGTCTGGCGATTTTCCTGGCAGCCCTTCATCTGCTGACCAGGATTCTTTATTTGACCAGGATTCATTTTTTTGTTTTCATTCCCTCTGTTGACCAAGATTCTTTATTTGCGTCCTGTTCAGGGGATATTCTTTCCCTGGAGCACAGTGACTCAGGTACCATCTTGATTGTTTGCAGTTCTGGGCACAAAGGGTGGATTGATGTCAGGCCTCCTGGAGTCTGGGTAGGTCCCTGTTATACTTTTTAATTCCTGGTGCTAAAGCTTTATAATCACTAAACTGAGCCTGCAGTAATCACTAAGCCTGTTAACTATAACTTAAAGCTAAACATTTCTTATTTCAAGGTTTTGTTTACTTATAGAAAGCGAAGAAGAGGGAGACAGGGAGAGAAACATTGTGTCAGAGAAACATTGATTGGTTGCCTCTGCCCACAACCCAGGCCTGTGCCCTGAGTGACCTTTTGGTTTGCAGGGGTGTGCTCAATCTGCTGAGCCACACCAGCCAAGGCTAAAACTAAAAATTTTTTAACCTTTGGCTTCCTCCATCAAATCCCCACTGTTAGTTTTAACTATCTTCTATGAGATTAGTTTCATATGAGAGTAATTATTTTGTTGTAGAGCATGCATCTTAGTATTAGAAAGTTTTAGCAGGTGGGGGTGGTGGGTGGAGTTGGGGTGTCTAGGAACACACGTAATTGTACATCCGTGTAAGGGGACACATTGTATGCAACAACAAGCTATGATGCTAGGAAAGAAAAAGAATGAAAACAACAAATGCTTCTCTTAAGTCCAGTAGTACTAGTTACCTAGGATGTTAGCTAAGGCAAATCAATGCCAAAGAATCCTTTTTGTTTTATCTTGGGCACTACATCTTGCATTGCATTACATTATGCTCTGTGTGCTGTGAAATACCAGGTTGAAGTAAAAGAGTCCTTAAGATTCTTCACATTTGTGTTTGTGTCTTAAAAGGAGGTAGCCCATAGCTGCACAATTTTCTTTCTTTATTTTCTTTTCTTTTTTTAAGATTTTACACTTTTTAGAGAGAAGGGCAGGGAGGGAGGAAGAAAGGGAGAGAA
>PVIW01006531.1:19799-55528 GCA_004026585.1 Noctilio leporinus
AGTCAATCCCACCTGTTGTCCATGTCCATGGTTCCTTTATACTAAGTTCTTGTGTAAGCTGCTCCCCTTCTTTGCCTCTGCCTCCCCCCTCCCCCCAACCCTTTTCCCCCTGACCACTGCAGGCCTATTCCTTGTATTCATACACTTGGTTCTGTTTTGCTTGTTGTTAGTTTTGCTGCACAATTTTCTAATACCACTTCTCTTAACTTGTTCTGGTTCTTGATTGATGGCCCTGATGGTTTGACAGGTGGCACTCAAAACTTTTTACCATAGTACAAGCTAACCTATTTATTTCTGTATTCCAAGAGGTGACTGTGACAGGCATTACAAAAATACATAATCAGCAGGGCTAAAAAAGTAGAAATCACTGTTACAATCTTTGTGTGGGCCTTCTGAGGCATGAATACCATCAGTCTTTTTAGAGAGCAAAGTCCCCCAGAATTCTTTGCTGGAACATAGGGATTCACTGTCTTTCCACTATTAGAAACCATCCTGCAGGCTATTTAACATGACCAAAGGCATAAGATACAATAGTGGTGGTGGTGCAGTTCATCTCCATATCTGCTGAAAGCATAAAACAGTTTTTAGCACACTTGACAAAAGTTGCAGTCCTAAGCGGGGGCTGCAATAGTGACTCTTTTTTTTTTTTTTTTTAAGATTTTATTATTTCCAGAGAGAGAGAGGAAGGGAGAGGGGCAGAGAGGGAGAGAAACATCAATGTATGGTTGCCTTTCACCTGCCTCCAGCTACGGACCTGGCTGGAGACCTGACTTGCAACTTGGTTATGTGCCCTGGCTGGGGAATCGAACCAGCAACCTTTGGGTTCACAGGCTGGCGCCTTATCCACTGTGCTACCAGCCAGGGCCATTAGTGACTTTTAAGGAGAACATTTCCCTGTCTTTTATTGTTACCACAGATCCCCAATTATAAATATCAGAGTAGGTTATGGTCTTACTGATATGCTGAAACGGTATAATTTTGAAGGCTTTCCAAGTAGTGCAAGCATCTACAAGACATGAATTGGAAGTTCGTTCAACATAAGGTTCCTCCTGTAACACAAAAATCAGATATTTAGAACATTTTTTGCTAATATACCATAATATTTTCATCTCATTTGAAAGGAATAAGTTCACCATAACATGGGACAAAAAATAATGAAAAGAATGCCACTGTTTTTAAAAGGTGACTTTCAGGTCTTGTTTGGTGTCCTTCCGGTGCTTGCTTTACCCTGGTGTGATGAATCCAGGTTTATTTCTGCCAGGTTCACTGAGGTTGGGGTGCTGAGGAGTACTTCCCGAGGTCTAGTCCAGTTTTCTTCTGGTTGGCTCTCTAGGGATCAGGGATCTTGTCTTCTAAGTTTTGAGTAGCAGGCACCTTATCTCCAGGCTCAAAGGAATGTATTGAACCTGTGGGAGGGGGGATCTCTAATACACCCAACGTCATTAACTATAGCTAAGGTCTGACTTAAATGCTGTACATACTTCTTTATCTTCACTTGTTGCTGTACATACTTAACTCCCACCCCAATCATAGCCTGAAATGGTTGCTTGTCCACAATTTCACAAGGACTTAGTTAAATCCCACCTTTTGAGGAACCACCCTTAGGTAAAACTTGATCCCAACGGAGATGAGTTTTTTGACACAGGTTAGCTGTATTTTTCTAAAAGGTATGATTCAGCTCTGCTGTTCGGAAGCCTGAAGTCTCCATGCTTTGTGGAGTCTTCCCCTGATTCCTAAAAATTTACTAATCTTTCATGTAATTTTGAAACAAGAAGCAGGTGCATTATTGCTCTGGGTGCTGCCAAGTAGGCCAAAGTGAGGAATTATTTCCTTCAGTAGGACATTCACTACCTTCTAGGATTTCTCATTTTTAGTAGAATAGGTTTCTACACATCCTGAAAAGGTGAACAAAGACTAACAAAATATTTCCACCCTTGGACCTTTGGCATCTGGATAAAATCTTATTTACCAGTCCTCAAATGGGCATTGATCTTGGCATTGTTTCTCTTCCATTTGATGGGGATCTGCTTTAGGATTGTTTCCTGGCACATAACACATCTAGCTATTGCATTTTGTATGACTTAAAAAAATCTAGGACCAGTCAGTCATAGTATAATATAGGTGGTTAATCTCTTTCATAGTGAGTGGCCTCATGCAAATGCTTCATTACTGGCTCTACTACACGTTCATGAAGCAGTATAACTCCTTTCTTATTCTTTCTCCATCTACCTTTGGGAACTTCTTTATTAAAACCCCAGCTCTGCCCTGGCTTGTGGCTCAGTGGTTTGGCACCAGCCTGTGAACCCAAAGGTTGCTGGTTCAATTCCCAGTCAGGACACATAACCAGGTTGCAAGACAGGTCTTTAGCCAGGTCTGTAGCTGGAGGCAGGTGAAAGGCAGTCATACATTGATGTTTCTCTTCTTTTCTTCCTCACTCTCTGCCTTTCTCTCTAAAAATAATGCCTAAAAAATAATCTTTAAAAAACCCCCAAACCACAGCTCTTAGTTTTTCTCTTAAGTCTGCAGTCCAATAGGGTGAAATTATGACAAGTCTACAACAGGTACCAAAGGCACTATAAATGTTACTTTAGCAGCTTTTGCTGTTGGATCAGCCAGAATGTTTCTTCAGCCACTTAAGTTTCTTTTTGCCTGGGGCAGTGTATAACTGCCACTTGTAAAGATACCTGGGCAGCTTCTAATATTTAAAAAATTTCTGCTGCATACTTCCTTTAAAAAAATTTATTATTTTTAGAGAGGGAAAAGAGAGAGACATCAATGTATGGTTGCCTTTCACCTGTCTCCAGCTACGGACCTGGCTGGAGGCCTGGCTTGCAACCTGGTTATGTGCCCTGGCTGGGAATTGAACCACTGACCTTTGGGTTTGCAGGCCGGTACCTTATCCACTGTGCTACCAGCTAGGGCCCTAACTTCCTTTTTATTGGAGGTTAATAGTTCTCTTTCCTTCCAGGTTAACCATGTACACACAAAATTAGGAAAGTGTACCTTGAGTCATACACACATTCACTTTTTGTACAGTAATTCTAGTGCTTATTGCAATCAATTCAGCCTTCTTACCAGAGTTTCCCAGTTGTGAGGCCTTGGGCTCTAGTATTCCTTCATTGACACAGCTTCATATCCTGTCTTTCTGTTTTGTTTGTCCATGTAACAGCTTTCATCTACATGAAGAGTCTAGTCTGCCTCTTCCGTAGGACAGTCCTGTCAATTTTGCTAGAATAAACATTCATCAATTATTTTAGCACAGCCCCTATTTAGCATAGCTGAGCTAGGCTTTGAGAGAAAGGAGGCAGGATGTAACTTAGAGACATTGGGGTTGTTGAGGAGAATTGCTTGGTACCTGCCGATTCTTCCACTGGTGATCCACAATTTACTTTGTACTCTGGGAGGCTCAATACTTGGTGGGATGCATTAAATGGTGATAGGCTGATGGTTAATTTCTTTATCCCACAGTTTCACAAGGAACTGCCAGGCATGCTGTGGAGGGACAGGTGGAGATGTTGTTCCTCAGAGAGAAAGTTATTTGAGCACAAAATTTGGACAGTAAGTCCCTTCCCAGAGAGTAATTGGACATTCAGAAGTATATAAAAATTTATGACTTAAAACTGTATCTCATATAGCACATTCTCATGGTTTCAAGAAAAATTGGGTTTCAGGGTTTCCAGAAATTACAGTTACAGTTATAGCCTGCCATGAGGACTCAGAGATCTGTTGACCATGGAATATGTTGATCCAGTATCAATCAAAACAGTTTGTCCTCCCACTGTTAGTTTTACCCAAGGTTACTGATTTAAATAGGTTATTGTAGTCATAAAACCTCTGCACCCGTCATTCATCGTTATAGCTATTTCCTTTTCCAAGCATAACTCTAGTTCTCAAACTGTGACTTCCCTTTCCCTCACTTGGGTCACTCATTTTTCCAGTGCTCCTTTCCTTTGCAAAACACACATTGATCAGTGGCAAGTGTTTTAGATGAGGGTCAGGCACCTCATGCCCACTGATAGAATTGCCCTGAAGCCTGCTGCAAGAAAATAGTGGCCACTTGGTCTTTCTTCTATTCTCTGTTGTAAACTTTGAAGGCAGTGTCCACTAATTGGGAAGGATTCATGGTGGTTCCTCTCAAACTTCTGAAGTTTCATTCTGTTGTCAGATGTGCTTTTAGAGATAAAGGTCACATTCACCATTCTAATATTTTCAGGGTCTTGTGGATCCAAATCAGTGTATTTTCTATAGACCTGGTAGATTCTTTCAAGAAACTCAGAGGGTTCTTTGGGCTTTTGTTGTATTGCCTGTACTATATTCAGACTTTCCTGCTTAGGGATTCCTTTCTTCGTCTCTCAAGGACCTCTTAATAATGCTTTAGAAGAGGAAGGCCATTCTCATTAGGGTCTCAGTTGGGCTCAGTTAAAGGTACTGCTTTAGCAGGATTGGGAGCCCTGTCTGAATTTTCTTGCAGTTTTCAAGCCTCCTCATCTGCCTTATCCAATACCAACCTTTGCTCATCCCCTGTCAGCAAAATACTCAATAAGGTTTGTATGTCTGCCCAGTTAGGGTGTGGGTGGCAGAAACTGACATAATTAAGTCATTCATTTTAGTAGGATCATCCTATAAGAACAAGTTGAATTTTTCTAGGTTAACAGATCCAATGTATAAAAACTGAGTATGTGCCCAATAATACCCAGTGGGCTGGCCCTCTGGCCCTGTTTCCACTGGAATTCTTTTATTTATTTATTTATTTATTTATTTATATTTTATTAATTTATTAAAAAAAAAGATTTTATTTACTATTTTTAGGGAGAATGGTGGAGAGAGAGAGACATTAATGTATGGTTGCCTTTCACCTGCCTCTAGCTACGGACCTGGCTGGAGACCTGGATTGCAACCTGGTTGTGTGTCCTAGCTGGGGAATTGAACCAGCAATCTTTGGGGTGCAGGCCGGCACCTTATCTACTGAGCCACCAGCCAGGGCCACCACTGGAATTATTTACAAAATGGTACAAAGTGGATTGCACCAGTAGCTTTTTATCCTCCACAGAATTTGGTTCCCTGATGAGTTCGGGATGGAGAAACCAGTTCAGTCCCAACACCTCTGGCTTCTTCATCTGTTTGGGAGGAAGATCCCCCAGGGCTGGAGGGCTGTGGGAACCCTAACCATGCTCACAGCAGCCAAACATCTTTCTGGTCTCTCTCCTGAGCCTCTACTGTCTGCCACAGGCAAATTACCTTTTCTTGGGACCATTAATCTATTAATTTTTAATCCTCCATCATTATTATGGAAAGTCATAAAGGCCTGTACATTAAGTATTTCCTAATCTTTGACAAAACATCTCTAATTGGAATATAGTGTAGTAATTTAAAAGACCTGTTCAGCTGGCATTCTCCTGAGTTCAGATTATATTAAGCCAAGAGTTATTACAATAAAAATAATTTTCTTTTTAGTCAGGTTTACGCATAGATCAACCAATCAACCAAAATTTGCCCCAGAGATTTGTTTTCCCAAATGGAGGCTGTCTTCCGCCAACCCCACAATTCTACGAGACAGAGCTCTGTAATATGATACAATAATATCATACAACACAGAAAGCACCTTAATTCCTGACGATCCTTGTAAATTGTAACCTGAAGTTATAATCATGAACCAGAAAGCACAGTGATTCACTTTGAAAGTGAAGGTGATGGGGAGTGGGAGGAGTCAGAGAAGGAGAGTTCTTAAGTGAAGTCACTTGGCAGCTGTTAGGGAGTCTTCAAGTCTACACCCTAGGGTTCCCCAGTCCAGGCAGCCAACGGGACTCCCTGCTAAATACCCTGATTTACATCAACATCCAGAGGCTGTCCCGGAAGGACTTGTTAGAATATGAAAACTGATTAAGTCAGCATTTGCGCTGCCTTTCACAGTACCAGAACCTATAAGTAGAAATGAGGATTGAATCTTTATGGGCACTTTATTTAGATGGTCAGCGACCTGCTGATCCTTTTATAAGAAGGAAATGGTAGGTAAGGGGTTTGAAATTCAGGGAAAAATGTAAATTAGATAAAAGCTGCAGTCGAGATTTTCCTAGCATTCCTTCATCTGCTGACCCTTGATTCTTTATCTGCATCCTGATCAGATACTGATCATTCTTTCCCTGGATGGAGCACAATGGCTCAGGTACCATCTTGATTGCTTGCAGACCTCCTGGAGTCTGGGTAGGTCCAGTCAAACGTTTCAGTTCTTGGAACAACAGCTTTCTACCTGCATTAATCACTAAGTCTGTTAACTATAACTTAAAGCTAAAAGTTTTTAACTCTTGGGTTCGTCCCCCATTAACATACTTGAATGAATAGCCTTTTTTATCTGAAATATGGATGATGGGTTTTGAATTTATTAGCATGTCCAAAGGGCAGTTGTTTTCAGTGTGTTTTTATTTATTTTTTAAAGATTTTATTTCATTATTTTTAGAAAGAGGGGAAGGGAGAGAGGCAGAGAGGGAGAGAGACATCAATGTATGGTTGCATTTCACCTGCCTCCAGCCACAGACCTGACTGGAGACTGGATTTGCAACCTGGTTATGTGCCCTGGCTGGGGAATCGAACCTGTGACCTTTGGGTTCACAGGCTGGCACCTTATCCACTGTGCTACCAGCCAGGGGTTCAGTGTGGTTTTATTCATGAGACTTAACAGATTGTTAAATCTCATTCAGAGAGGAATATGATAGCTTTTTGATGAGATTAGTGTGTTCAGGGTGGTATGGCCATAGACAATTAGCTTTTCGAAAGGTGCTGAAATTCTCTGTATTTTCATGTGTTGAAATCTCAGATTCTAAAGTAAATTTAGGTCCAGACCAGGAGGATCAGATGATTAGATCGTTGTTTCAGTATGCCAAGGTTGAGGGTTTGATCCCCGTTCAGGGTACATAGAGAGTCAACCCCACACATACATAATTAGGTAGAACAGCAAATTTATATTTCTCTTCTCTCTCTCTCTCTCTCTCCCCCCCTTCCTCTCTCCCTCCTCCCTTTCCCTTCCTTCCTCTCTCTACCCCTCTCTCCCTCTCTCTTTCTCCCCTCTCCCTCCCCCATTCTCCACTTCCCTCCATCCCTATTGCCTTCTCTAAAAATCAGTAAGTTAAAATTTTCTTTTAAAAAGTAAAATAAGCCCTGGTTGGTGGTTCAATGGACAAGCACTGACCTGTGAACCCAAAGGTCGCTCTCTAGGTCAATTCCCTAGCCAGGGCACATAACAAGGTTGCAAACCAGGTCTCCAGCCAGGTCTGTGGCTGGAGGCAGGTGAAAGGCAACCATACATTTTTCTCTCCCGCTCTGCCTCTCTCCCTTCCCCTCTTTCTAAAAATAATGAAATAAAATCTTTAAAAAAAAAAAAGTAAAATGAATAAATTTAGAAACAAAAGTAGTTTATGGGGAGAAAAATGGGAGTGTTCTCTTATGTGTATGAGTCTTTTTAAAAAAATTCATTTTTAATTACAGTTAACATCCAACCTTATATTAGTTTAAGGTGTATACTCTTGTGATTATACATTTATACATCTTACATAGTGATCTTCCCTGTAAGTCTAGTACCCGTCTGATACCATACATAGTTATTCTAACATCGTTGACTGTATTCCCTATTTTTTTAAAAAAGATTTTATTTATTATTTTTATTTATTTATTTTTTAAATTTTATTGTTGTTGTATTACATCCATCCCTTTTTTGCTCCCCTCTGTCCCCCTCTTATTTATTACTTTTAGAGGAGGGGAAGGGAGAGAGAGACATCAATGTATGGTTGCCTTTCACCTGCCTCTAGCTACTGACCTGGCTGGAGACCTGGCTTGCAACCTGGTTATGTGCCCTGGCTGGGAATCGAACCAATGACCTTTGGATTCACAGGCCGGCACCTTATCCACTTGGCCACCAGGCAGGGCTGTATGTTCTCTTTAGAGAAATGTCTACTCAAGTCCTCTGCCCATTTTTTAAATTGGATTTTTTTTTTTTGGTGTTGGTTGTTCCATATGTATTTGTATATTAATTCCTAATTGGATGTATCTCCTCCCATTCAAGTAGGTTGCCTTCATGTTGTTGATGGTTTTTAGTTCAAAACTGTTTAATAGTTCCATTTGTTTTTCTTTTGTTTCCCTTGCTGGGAGACATCCAAAAAGGTATCCCAAAGAGTTATGTCAGAGGGTTTAAATTTATTTTTGTATATGGTGTAAGAAAGTGGTCTAGTTTAATATTCTTGCATTTGTCTGTCTAGTTTTCCGAAAACCATTTGTTGAAGAGACTAACTTTACCCCATTGTATGTTCTTGCCTTCCTTGTCATATATTAGTTGACCATGTAGTTGTGGGTTTTATTTCTGAGCTTTTTATTTAGTTCCATTGATCCGTATGTGTCTGTTTTTCTGCCACTTCCAAGCTGTTTGATAACTATGGCCTTGTAGTATAGTTTGATATCAAGTAGTGTGATACCTCCAGTTTTGTTCTTCTGTCTCAATATTGTTGTGGCTATTTGGTGTCTTGTGGGTCCTTATAAATTTTAGAATTATTTGTTCTGAAATGCCATTGGTATTTTGAAAGGGGCTGCACTGAGTCCTATTGTTTTGGGGAGTATGGACATTTTAGTTACAATAATTCTTCCTATCTATGAGCATACATGTTCATTTCACTTATTTGTATCTACTTCAGTTTCTTCAGTATCTTACATTTTTCCAAATACAAGTCTTTTACCTACTTGGTTAAATTTATTTCTAGGTGTTTTATTCTTTTTGATGCAATTGCAAATGGGATTGTTTTCTTAATTTCTTTTTCTGATAATTCATTATTGATGTATAAAAATGCAACTGATTTCTGAATGTTAATTTTGTATTCTGTTACTTTACTGAATTTATGTATTGGTTTTAATAGTTTTTTGTGTGTGGGATATTTAGGGTTCTCTTTACAGTGTTACGTTATCTGCAAATAATGTCAGTTTTACTTTTTTCCAGTTAGAAGCCAGTTCAGTTCTTTTTGTTTTTTTTTTGCTGTCAGTACTATGTTAAATAAAAATGTCTTGTTCCTGATCTTAAAGAAAAAGCTTTCAGCCTTTCACTGTTGAGTATGGTATTAGCTGTGAAGTTTGTCTATATTGCTTTAATTAGGTTGAGATATGTTCTCTCTACCATTAGTCTGCTGAGAGTTTTGATCATAAATGGATGTTGGATTTTGTCAAATGCTTTTGCTGCATCTATTGATTTTTCTCCATTACTTTATTTATATGGTGTATCACGTTAACTGATTTGTGGATATTAAACCAATCTTGCAGTCTGGGAATAAATCCCGCTTGATTGTGGTATATGATCTTTTTAATGTATTGCTGAATTTGGTTTGCTAATATGTTTTTTAAAATGTTTATTTTCAGAGAGAGGAGAAGGGTGGGAGAAAGGGAGAGGAAACATCAATGTGTGAAAGAAACATTGATAGGTTAGTTGCCTTTCACATACACCCCAAGTAGGGACCTTGACCGAAACACAGGCATGTGCCCTGATTGGGAATTGAACTGGTGACCCTTATGTTCAGAAGCCAGCGCTCAGTCCACTGAGCCACACCAGCCAGTGTGGTTTGCTTATATCTCATTGAGGATTTTTGTATCTATGTTTGTCAGAGACAGTGGCCTATAGTTTATTCTCTTTTGTAGTGTCTTTGTCTGGATTTTGGTTTCAGGTTAACGGTTTGTCATGTAAAATGAGTTGGGGAGCCTTCCATTCTCTTAAACTTATTTGAATAGTTTGAGAAGGGTAGTTTTTTTTTTAAGATTTTATTTCATTACTTTTAGAAAGAGGGGAAGGGAGAGAGACATCAATGTATGGTTGCTTTTCACCTGCCTTCAGCCATAGATATGACTGGAGACCTGGCTTGCAACCTGGTTACGTGCCCTGGCTGGGGAATCGAACCTGCAACCTTTGGGTTTGCAGGCCGGCACCTTACCCACTGTGCTACCAGCCAGGGGGGTAGTATTACTTCTTTGAGTGTTTGGTAAAATTCTCCTGTGAAGCCATCTGGTCCAGCCAGGGCTTTTGTTTGTTGGGAGTTTTTGTTCTGTTTGTTTTTCCATTTAATACAGGGAATGCTTATTCAACACATCAGAGAAATGGATAGGTTGAGTTTGAAACAAAGCATCATGTTTTAAAAGCATAGGCCAGTAATTGTATATAGGTATATAGGTAGGGGGTGGTTACAAAGAAATCCAGAATTATCTTCTGGAGGGTGGGCCCCTTGTAGTCCAGGCTTCCCCTACTAGGTGAGTGTTCTAGGAATCCAGTTATGTCAGTGCACCAGCTGGTATTGAGAGGCTGTGTTTAGCTTTGGTGAGTTTTTTTTTTTTTTTTTTTTTTGAAAACTTTCAGTGCATATGTAGTTGAGACTACATTCCAGGCCAAGCCTCACCACCTGGTTTGGGACCACCTGGTGGGAATTACAGTGAAAGCTGAGATCCTGTTGCTGCTTATGTGGCAGGCTTTGGGGCGGCTTAAGCAAGTGCTGCAAGGCATACCAACGTTCATTACTGCTTCCTTGAAATTTGTGGGTCTTTCAAAGATTTTGAGAAGGTCCACATTAGGAGCTTAGCCAGGCCACTTGTATGGTGGAGCTGCTGAAAGAGACTAGGGCTGGGCTAAGATTTGGGTGGGGCAGGGTCTCAGGAAATCACCAGTGGTGGGGAATGGTGTTAGCCTGGCTAATGGAGAGCACTAATTTGGCACCAGCCTGTATCTGCTGGCTCAGTTGGAGAAGTCAGCAAAGGAACAAGGGTGCTTGCCAGCAAATGCATCCTTGCTGCCTTGACTCCTGCCCATCCAGCTTCTACCTTGTTACTAATTAATTTAGTTCTTCCCTAGATATGTTCTTGGAGCTTTTTAAGGTGCTGCCCTTGTGTTGAAGCTTAGGGTACTTTGTAAGCCAGTGAGTCTGTGTCCATTCCCTTTAAGAATTCCCTTTGAAGCACCTTGGTCTCTAGCAGCTGTTTGTTCTTCTTGGATCAGATCCCTGCTGGTTTTCACAGCCAGATGTTATGGCTCCTCCTCTTCCTAGCACCAATGCCTCGATGTCGCTTCAGGTTGAGGAGCCCAGTGTGGAGCTGGGATCCCTTTTAAGAGGAAATTGTTATCAATAGTCATTTTCTGTGACTATTTTGCAAGTTGTTCAAATACAAGGGCTGTAGCTAGTTTTAGTTCTTTATCCTGTTGGAAATTGAAGTTGTACCTTTACCAAGCCTCAAAAAAGGTGAATTTAAAAAATTATTCTCAGAAAACACACACACACACACACACACACACAATTATTCTCAGAAACATGACAATCACCAGGATGGGGCTAGCAAAAATTCATTAGACTAGGCTTTAGTGTGAAATGCATAGTAAAGAGAACTCTCAGACTTCTGGCCAAGGTGGCAGAGTAGGTAAACTCTTCTTCCCTGTTCTTGTGACCACATCAAAATTATAACTGAAATACAGGATAACCATCACTGAGAACCACTAGATTAGCTTAACAAAATTCCTATAACAAAGGTGATAAAGAAAAAGTCGTATCAAGACTGGTAGGAGTGGGGAAAACAGAATGGGCAGGTCCCAGTCCACCAATTTGGCGATGAAGAATCTGAAGGGTTGTCTTGGCTGTGGAAGTGCCCTCTGAGGAGCAAGGGACCCAAGTCCTCTTAAAAATACTGTTATACTATAAGAAGCTTTATATTTGAAGGTTAGGGGAATGTAAACAGATGGTTACCTCATGCATATTACTGTATTTGTTTGGTAGCTAATCAAAATACATAAGTTAACTCATATGTAGCTCCCATTTACTTAGCATATCATATGTGTGGGGTGCTGAGTTAAGCGCTGTACAGAGATTAGCTTTACAGACATGCTGTCAGGTCAATATCTGCAGTCGTATGGATGAGGAAAGTGAGCAAATAGAGATCAATAGGCTAAGAGAAGTGAAGTAACCTAATGCAAGGCACAGTGAGCTAGGGGAACTAGTAGCCAAAATGCACATAGACATTTGACTCCAAAGCCCTGTATTTGAAAGCACAGGAGAATGAGTTACGTTTTTGTTTCCTTTTCCAGACCTATACCCTCTGTTTATAAACATAGACGTTTATTAGGATACACCTGAGGTCTCTTTCAACTCTTTAGTATTGGTAATTAAATATGTTAATTTCATTTCCTTATAACAGCCACTCTGCCTTACATTATGCTGTAAAACAAGGAAGCACACCTTTTTTTTTTTTTTAAGATTTTACTATTTTTAGAGAGAAGGACAGGGAGGGAGGGAGGAAGAAAGAGAGAGAAACATCAATGTATAGTTGCCTTTCACTTGCCTCCAGCTACAGACCTGGCTGGAGACCTGGCTTGCAACCTGGTTATGTGCCCTGGCTGGAACTGGAACCAATAGCAACCTTTGGGTTTTCAGGCCAGCGCCTATCTACCGAGCCACCAGCCCTGGGCAGTAAACACACTTTTTCTGTGGAGTGCCAGGTAATAAATTAGCCAATGTGCAGCTTTACCATTGTATCTATAGGCAGTTGTAAACAATGAGTGTGGCTGTGTTTCATTACAGTTTTCATTTACAGAAGTAATCTATGGAGAGATTTGATTTGGCCTGTGGGCTATGGTTTACTGATACTGCTTCAAAGCCCCTGCCCACAGAACTTTTCTTCAAGTCCCTAAGAATTTAGCTTCTTAAAATGGGCTTCGTTGGTAGGCATGGGACAGCATCCACACATGTGAGTCAGGGTGGGGAGTTTGGTCCTTCCAGGCTTCACAAGCAAGGTTCCTGACCACCTTGGTATGGAAGGCATACCTACTACAGTCACATAGTTTCATGTATAGCTTAGAAAGCATGTAGGCATCCAAGACACTCACTTCCAAAATGTCCTTCATGGCTGTGACCTCTGCTGTTTCAAATGACACCTTCTTAATGACCTTGTCCTTGGTTGCACATGGCCACAGCCTTTTTTTTTTTTGCATGACCATTGTTCCTGTTCATGGTCATTTTGAAAATGAGGACCTGAGAGTCCAAAGGTATTTTCCATGGTAGACACCAGTGGTTCTCCTTGGTCTCTTTAGAACTTTGGTCAGTTATGCATACATTTCTGTTTGTAATTCGTAGGCTTTAGGTAAATTCATTGTAATGCCCCATATTTCCAGTGGTGGAATATTCCTTAAGAGCTGCACTCTGTGGAAATGTACTTTCCCAGCCTTATGGTGGGACCATAACTTGCTCCACCCCTGTGACCCAGTGGTTCCCTTCTTGCAGTTACTTCGGAGACATGCGCTTGGGTACAAGGAGGCCTGTTTAGGTTGGTAACCTGCAAAATCTGGTGTATCTACACCGTAAAATACTGGCAGCAGTTAGAAACTAGAGGGGTCTAGCTCTAGTTTCTAGAGACCCCTCTAGTTTTTAACCTGGGTTGTCAAAATTTATTGTTTAATGAAAAAGCAAGTTAAAGGTAGATTTGTACAATACCTTTTTATGTTAGAATTATATTTTTTTAAAAATATTTTATTTATTATTTTAAATAAAAATAATAGGGGGGTAGGGAGACAGGCAGAGAGGGAGAGAGACATCAATGTGTGGTTGCCTTTCACCTGCCTCCAGCTATGGACCTGACTGGAGACCTGGTTGGAGACCTGGCTTGCAACCTGGTCATGTGCCCTGGTTGGGAATTGAACCAGTGACCTGTGGGTTCACAGGCTGGTGCCTTATCCACTGTGCCACCAGCCAGGGTAGAATTGTATTTTTATATAGTGTGTATATTTTATGAGGGTCACATGTGTGAATGTGTAAAAAAGGCCTGACAGTGTCCACACCAAACTGTTAAAAACTAGGGTGATTAGGTGGGGAGGAACCTAATGACTGTAGCTTTAACTCTCATGTTTCTGTTTTTTTGTTTTTTGTTTTTCTCCCAAGGGGAATGTGTCTGTATATTACTTGTGTAATTAAAAATGAAGAATAACACAAAGATCTGCACAGAGCCATCCCTTTCATAACTTCCACCAGCCTTCCCAGGGCCATTCGAAGCAAGCACTGGAAAGGCAGTGGGCATGCTGGGCAAATGCTCCGGCCTGCATGGCCTACTAGCTTGTTGCTATTGCATCCATTCAGCCTTGAGAGAGGAAGGCAGAAGGGCACATCGATGACTAGTGGGCTTAGAACCTCAGCTCCCATGACTTTATGTTTGGGGACTGTTGTTGCCTTTTATTTTCGTGGTCACTTCACTTTCCTGCAAAGTTATTAATATAGTCAATCTTGTGTTCTTGTTGAGGAAAACGCAGGTAACAAGATCAATTTTAGACATGACTTAGGGCATCTGAGAGGCAGCTTTAAGGCCAGGGAGAGGTTGGTTTTATGGTAAACATATGACAAGGAAAGTTGGGCATAGATGGGTCATATGTGTATTGGTTACGGATTAATCAGTCCATATCCTTGCTAATGGTTCTGCTATTTTTCTGTGTGTTAATTCAGGAGGAATTTTGCTGTCAAAGAATAAAAGGAGGTTGTCCATAATTGACTAAGCAGCAAACAGTAAAACACTGAGCTCTTCAGCTCCACCTTTCTTGTAAGTTTGTTTATTTCCAGTGGTCATAGAAACTAATTAAATAATGTGATAACATATTTCTTTCTTTTTTTTTTTTTTTGATAACATATTTCTATTAATTTGGAACCCTAATGTCTAAATGGACTTCTAGTTTGTTCATATGTATTTAATTAAAAAAAATTTTTTTTTTTAAATTCATTAGTTTTAGAAGGTCAGGGATGGAGGAAGAAAGGGAGGGAGGCATCAATGTATGGTTGTCTTTCACCTGCCTCTAGCTACAGACCTGGCTGGAGGCCTGGCTTGCAACCTGGTCATGTGCCCTGGCTGGGGAATCAAACCAGCAACCTTTGGGTTCACAGGCCAGCACCTATGCATGAGCCACCAGCCAGGACTATTCATTACCTTTTAGAGAGAAGGGCATGGAGGGAGGAAGGAAAGTAGAGAAGCATCAATGTATATGGTTGCCTTTCACCTGCGTCCAGTTACAGACCTGGCTGGAGACCCAGCTTGTAACCTGGCTGTGTGCCCACTGGGAATCAAACCATCCACCTTTGGGGTCACAGGCTGGCACCTATCCAGTGAGCCACCAGCCAGGGCCCATTCAAGTGTGTTTAATATCATATGGAAGTTGTTGATATATTTTATATCCTTCTAGGCTTTGAGAACTGGAAAAACAAAAAGGTTTTGATGTTTTGTGTGACGCCAGCTGAATTAGAAACCAAGATGAACATAACCAAAGGAGGTCTGGTGTTGTTTTCAGCAAATTCTAATTCATCATGTATGGAGCTTTCAAAGAAAATTGCTGAGTGAGTTTTAAGCAAACGGTTAAAATCTGTATTATGTGATGTTTTAATTTGATAATTGGATTAGTACTGATTGTTAAACTTGAAAGCAGATAGTTAACCTGCATATCATCTGTATGTATTAAGGGTCAGTCAATTCTGTAAAGTGTTGTGACACCCTATGCATTCTTTCAGCAGACGGTTTTTGAATAAATACCATGTGAGTGCCAGGTATGGGGTTAGAGGCTGCATGGTTATAGAATATTTGAGTATAAAGAACAGTGAAGTAGATATTGTATAGAAATAGCTTATGGGTTATAGTTCAACATAATTTTAGTTATTTTAGGTCTTGATTTAGATATGGGGTATTAATGGTGAATAGTCAGAATTTTTCTTTACATTTAGTAGGGGTCTAAACAAGAAGCAAGTCAGCAAAATAAACCATAATTTCAAATAGTGATCAATGCTATGAAAATAAAGTAGAAAGAATGAGGGGGTAGGTTCTGTTTTAGCTTAGGTGCCTTTAAACTAAGGGGATGAATGATGTGTGAATTGAGAAACTTGAATGAGTCACTGAGAGAAGATTGGGGGTGCAGAGCCATCCAGGTAGAGGGAGCAGTAGGTTCAAAGTCACTGCGGTGTGCACCAGGAACTGTTGGTGTGTCTCAGGGGCATAGAGGAGTGTAGAAAGCCCCGGGAAGGGGTTGTGAGGCAGGCAGAGCAGACTTTCCTAGGGAGGTATAAGGTGAGGGGTGTGAGGGGCTAGGTCATGGAGTAACAGTACAATTTAATATTAACTTTAAAGTTTATAAGAATATCTCTTATTTTATTTTTATTAATTTACAAATCATCCTTAAATAGTAAAGATGTTGAGTCTATTCTATTACCTTTTCAGCTTTTCCCCCCATTTCTCTTCTCTAGGCGGCTGGGGGTGGAAATGGGCAAAGTGCAGGTTTACCAGGAACCTAACCGAGGTGAGCTATCTTTGACATGCATAACATTGATCTTTGTGCAGAGTGTGACATAGTGGCTCAGTCCTTCATCCTCCTTATTGAAGCACTTAGACCCATTGGCCAGTTAGTTACATTAGCAGGAAGTCAAGAAAGCAAGGTGGGCAGAAGTGGTGTTTTAGGTCCCACTAATACCAACTGGATATAGAACCTCATTGGAACAAGTCACATCTGGGGGCTTGAATGCCAGTTCTTAGACCTCATTTACTAAAGACTGCATGGATATACGAACCAACTGGTCAACTGAATGGAAACATCTCTGTTGTTGGTTGAATTTATGTCACCTTAGGGTAAATAAATCCTGTGTGGCCATAATACTAATTGGTTTTTATTCTTTTCCTCTATGTAAGCTGCCTTGGTTAGATAGTCTTCATGAAATCTTGTTAAGGAATGCTTCTTTTTAGTTGATTTATATTATTGTGTAAACATTTTAAGTTGTAAAAAAAGCATGTATTATTTAACCTTTGTAGTTTCAGTATACATATAGGAGCAGTAGGCAGCTTGCATGGTCTTGAGAGTCAGAAATCTTAATCCTTGGCAAGTTATGTAATAATTCTGCATATAATTAGGGCTGTTTGAGGATTAAATGGGATAGTTTGTGTGCTTTACACAGTTCTTGGTAAATAGTAGGTACTTAATAAATACTAGTTCCCTCTCCTTTTCCACTGTAGAACTTTGTCAAGTACTTAGATATTATGGAACTTAAAATAAACTGTTGATTATCTCTCTCTTTCTGCCTTTCTCCCTTCCCCTCTCTCTAAAAATAATAAATCTTTAAAAAAAAAAAAACAAAAAACCTGTTGAATAGGCACAGATTTGTTCTTCCTCTTTTTATTTCTCCGTTACTGCCTCTTTTCTGTTTCCCAGGTTGCCCCTCTGTGGCTTCAGTAGGAAAAAAGTATAATTGAAGAAAATATGCAGGGAGAGTTTGGAGAAGATTCTGCTGCTAAAGGGAATTGGATAATGTCCTTTGTCTAGCCTTGAAGGAAGGGCTAAGGGGAGAACTAGTGGTGGAAGATTCAGGAAGAGGTTGGTCCACACTCTAGGTTCATGACTGATAGGAAGGAAAATACTTGATGTGTGTTGTAAAGGAGGGAGGAAACTAGCATCATGGATTCCTTCCTTTTACCAGAGTGTGAAGAACTGAGTTCAGGGATGATGAAGTCTCAGAAATAGCAGAGGCAAGATTCGATTCCAGATCTCTGACTCGAAAGTTCAGTTTCTTCCATGGTACCATGCTCCTTTATGAACATCTGTTTTTTCCAACATTTTAAATGAAAATGTTCTAACATATAAAAAAGTTGAAAGAATAGTACAGTGAGCCAACAGTTAACATTTTGCTGTATGAATATGTATGTGAAGTTGCAGACATCAAGACCCTTAACTCCTGAGTACTTGATCATACCTCTCCAAAGAATAGGGACTTTATCCTATATAAATAAACTACCAATGTCACATTTAAAGATAATTGGTAATTCTGTACCCATTTATTTTTAGAGAGGGGAAGGGAAGGAGAAAGAGAGGGAGAGAATCACTGTGTGGTTGCCTCTTGCAAGCCTCCAACTGGGCATGTGGCCCGCAACCTAGGCAGGTGCCCTGGTTAGGAATCGAACCGGAGACCTTTTGGTTCACAGGCTAGCACTCAGTCCACTGAACCACACCAATGGGGCTAAAGATTATAGCAAGAAGGCCCTGGTTGGTGGCACATTGGATAAGGTGCTGGCCTGTGAACCCAGAGGTTGCTGGTTCAATTCCCAACCAAGACATATAACCAGGTTGCAAGCCAGGTCTCCAGCCAGGTCTGTAGTTGGAGACATGTGAAAGGCAACCATACATTGATGTCTCTTCCTCTGCCTCTTACCCTTCCTCTCTCTGAAAATAATAAAATCTTTAAATAAAAAAAAAGTTTATATCAAGTGTTTTATTTTGGATCATGATTCAAGCACCCTGTTTCTATATCTCTTTAGTTTCTTCTAATCTATAACAATTCCTTACTTTTTTTCCTGTTGTTGCCATGATGTTAACTTTTTGAAGAGGTTATCTTGTTCTTTGTTCTGTTCTGAGTTTGTCTAATTGTTTCCTTGTGGCCAATCACAAATTTTTTGAGAGTAGGGATATTGG
This sequence comes from Noctilio leporinus, assembly GCA_004026585.1. Taxonomy (NCBI): domain Eukaryota; kingdom Metazoa; phylum Chordata; class Mammalia; order Chiroptera; family Noctilionidae; genus Noctilio; species Noctilio leporinus. The sequence continues at coordinate 38,269 of PVIW01006531.1, forward strand.
ACCTTATTTATCATTACTCTTAAAACATTGTAACATTTTGTGCCTAAGTTAATATTGTTGGTTGAGTGAATGAGTATATAATTTTCTATAAAGATTCTATGCTCAGAGTGGTATACCAGTTAATGCTTTTCTATACAAGAAGTAAGAAAGGTAGATTTACTGGTTTCAAATCAGAAATGTAATCCTGTCTTAAAGATACCATGTAACCATGTTTAAAAAGTGGAACTAATGGCGGTATGTTTAGTATCCTTTGGTAACATCTAAAGCTAATCTGTTTTGTCACAGTTCCTGTTTCCATATTTTGTAACATCGAAGAACGTTGAAAATTTTTGTGTATTTTTAAAAGCATGAATTATGTGTCTACTTCACACCTTACCTCTTTTATCTTTTCCTTCCAGAAACAAGAGTACAAATTCAAGAATCTGTGAGGGGAAAAGATGTTTTCATCATTCAAACTGTTTCAAAGTAAGTACTAATCCAACAGAAGTGTGTTGCTTTTTGGGTTTCTGTTTGGTATTGAGTGTTTAGAATAATAGTTGGCTAAACAGGAAAAATTAATATAGTTGTAAAATTGTTCTCTTACTCTGCTAATTTTTCTGACTCGACTGCTGACTTTTATGTGTTAGTGTTTTTGAAAGGTGGCGATAACCATGTATAGTAGTCTCCTAGTTACGTATAGGGGATACATTCCAAGACTCCCTGCAGATGCCTAAAACTGAGGCTAGCACTGAATCCTATATGTATACTGTGTCTTTCTTATACATATGTATGCATCTGTGATAGTTTGATTTATAAATTAGGCACAGTAAGAGATTAGCAACAATAATAATTATAATATACACTGTAATAAAAGTTACATGGTAGCATCTCTCCTAACTAATCTGATAACCAAAATGGCTTACTGAGTGACTAACGGGCAGATGTCATATACGTGTGCTAAACAAGGGATGATTAATATTCCAGGTGGGATGGAGCTGGACAGCAAGAGATTTCATCACACTTTGCAGAATGGTGCACAATTTAAAACGTACAAATTGTTTATTTCTGGAGTTTTTCATTTAATATTTTCCTACCATGGTTGACTGAGATAACAAACCACAGAAAGAGAAACTGAGAATGGGGCTACTATATAGGCATAGAAACTTTTAATGATAATAGAACCCACTTACCTCCCCAGCATCATGGTGGGGAAATTGCAGAGCATAGAACAGTTTGTGTTGCACTACTTTTATCTCCTCAGAGACAAGTGTGAGTCCATTTGGATAAATGCACAGAGGAGGTATATGTTACCCAAGGGGATAAGTAGGCACTGAATGCCAAATTGAACCTAGAATTCAGGACTTCAGAAGGGTGACTCTTGTAATCCTTCCCATTTTCAAGTCCTTCTATTTATTTCCTGTTATTTATTTTAACACTTAACCATTTTGTTTCTGCCTTTTGTCAGGTTTTTGTTTAGCCAAAATCATCTTCATTTTCTCTGCATATCTCAGTTTGCATTGTTCCAAACTGTGCTGTAGGCTTGTGTTAATCCAGCCATTCTTACTCTAGTTCAGGCCCCAGAAAGCCTGGGCATCAGCCCTGGCTGGTGGCTCAGTGGATAGGTGTTGGCCTGCGACCCAAAGGTCGCTGGTTCGATTCCCAGCCAGGGCTCATAACCAGATTGCAGAGCCAGGTCTCCAGCCAGGTCCTTAGCTGGAGGTAGGTGAAAGGCAACCATACATTGAGGTTTCTTTCCCTTTCTTCCTTCTCTTCTCCTCTCTCTAAACATAAATAAAAATAAAAAAAATACTGTTAGATAGTTAACATTGAGATTTGGTATTACCAGATACTTCTTGTACTTTATTTTAGTACAGACTAGTGGTAGGCACTGAAAGTATAAAAACATTTTTAAATCAAGAAAATTCTAAGAAAAAAAAGTTTCTGTTTAACTTTCAAATAAATTTTTTTTTTTTTTTTTACTTTTAGAGGGAGGGGAAAGGAGGGAGGAAGAAAGGGAGAGAAAGAGAAACATCAGTGTATGGTTGCCTTTTGTGTTCCTCCAACTGGGGAACTGGCTGGTAACCGGCCTGTAACCCAGGTACGTGCCCAGACTGGGAATCAAACAGGCGACCCTTGGATCTGCAGGCTGGTGCTCAATCCTCTGAGCTATACCAGCCAGGGTGTGTTCGTTAACTTTTTCTATAATTCAAACAAGTTCTTTATTTGGGTTTGGTGATAGAAAGCTTTGCACCAGCTCATAGGAAAATGGTGCCCCTGGGAGTGTACTTTAGGAACTTTGGTGTAACTTTACACTCACGGTTGGTTTCTCTGTTTTTACTCCTTAATGTAGAATGCTTTTCTGAAAGTATACAATAATTCTTCAAGTGTCAGGCTTGGTGAGAAATACTAACACCTGCTCACCCAATTGATTTGTGCTTTTACTCATTTATTAACAAATGTTTATTGACTATGCTAGTCACTGTTACAGGTGTGCGAGATGTGTTAAGAAATGAAACAGAGCCCTGGTTGGTAGCACAGTGGATAAGGTGCCGGCCTGCAAACCCAAAGGTCGCAGGTTCGATTCCCCAACCAGGGCACATAATGAGGTTGCAAACCAGGTCTCCAGTCAGGTCTGTGGCTGGAGGCAGGTGAAACACAACCATACATTAATGTCTGTCTCCCTCTCTGCCTCTCTCCCTTCCTCTCTTTCTAAAAATAATGAAATAAAATCTTAAAAAAAAAAAAAATAATACAGAAAGATCCCTGTTCTCATGGTGTATACAGGTTGGGCAAAAGTAGGTTTACAGTTACTCATATGGGAAATAATACAATCATTAATAGGTAATAATACAAAAATAAGTTCTGTATTTTGTGTACTCACAGCTATAAACCCACTTTTGCCCCACTCTATATATCTAAGACTTGCAAATTACATAATAAATAAGTAGATTATCTAGTTTGTCATAAGGCAGTGAGTACTGTGGGAAAAACAGAACCAAACAGCAAATCAAGGAATTGGAAGTGATGGTGGTGAAAGAGGGGAGAAAGTGGGGACAGGGTGGACTTTATTAAAAGTTGACATTTGACCAAACTTGGGAGAGGGTGGGGGAGTAAGCCAGGTGGCCAACTGGGGAGGTGATTCCAGGAACATCTGTCTGACAGGAAGGCCCTCAGGTGGGAGTGGGAGCTGACAAAATTTGACTATGGCCCAACTGAGAGGGGGCATGGAGTAGGAGTGGATAGCAGAGAAGTGGGGGTGACCATGAAAGGGTCTGGGGAGCCATTATAGGACCATGGGCAAAATAAGGGACTGTTTTGGGACTTTGAGCAGAGTGGAATGTGATCTAACTTCCATTTTACTATCTAGGTGGATCCTGTTTGGAGAGAGGTCTGCAGAGGGACTGTGGGGTGTGGGGACAAGGAGAGCTGTGATAGCAGGCTGTCACAGTCGCCTGGTTGAAGGACCAAAACACTATGGCCCCAGTGCAGTAATGGAGTAATGAGGTGCTATATAGCTTTCTGGATAGGAGAGCAATTAAGGATGCCTCTGAGGTTTTTGACCTGAGTAAACTGGAGGGATAGTGTTGCTATCAGCTGAGAAAGTATAGGTTTTTATGATGAAGCAGGCTTTGAGTGGCAAAGAGTAGTTTAGTTTGGAGCTTGTTAAGTTTTGAGATGTCTTAATGGACATTCAAGTGCATTCATCATGTGGCAATTGAATTTGTTAGACTGGAGTTGAGAAGCTTGGGCTGGGGCTATAAATTTGAGTCTCCAGTATTTATAAAGCTATGAAATTAGGTGAGAAGCCCAATGGATGAGGGGAGATAGTAGAAGAGGACAAATAAATGCTAGTTAGGGCTGGAAGTTGGGGAGAAGAAAAACCAGCACAAGAAACCAAGTGGTACAGGAGGACAGCACTGGCATCGTGGATGCCAAGTGAGACCAACATGGTAGGGAGCATGGTGAACAGCTGTGTGTGAGGCTACTGGTGGGTCCAGTGAGAGACGGACTGAAAATTGACCGGATGGAGGAAATGGGGCATTTGGGGAAAGGGTCATGGGTCCTTATTTTATTTACTTATTTGTTTATTTTAGCATGCATGCAAAATTTATTAATGAATGGGAGAGCAAAAGCAAGGGTGCCCAAAGGCCGGGTACCAGAGGCCTAAGGCCCAAAGGCAAAGGGCACCAAGAGAGAGACCAAGAGCCCATGGGTCCTTATTTATTTATTTTTTAAAATAAAATAAAATAAAAAAGATTTATTATTTTTAGAGAGAGGGAAAGGGAGAGAGGCAGAGAAGGAGAGAGACATCAGTCTATGGTTGCCTTTCCCCTGCCTCCAGCTACAGAGCTGGCTGGAGACTTGGCTTGCAACCTGGTTATGTGCCCTGGCTGGGAATTGAACCAGTGACCTCTGGGGTTGCAGGCTAGTGGGCACCTTATCCACTGTGCCACCATCCAGGGCGTTGGGTCCTTATTTTTAATGGGAGAAATAGCAATATATGCAGTATTGGCTGATAGGTGTGAGCCTGGGAAATACAGTAACAAATTGATGATGGAGGCAATAGAGGGAGAATTGCTGGAGTAACATCTTCCATTAGGCAAGAGGTGATGGGGATTAGTGTGTAATAGGAGGGCTTATTTTAGAGAGAATTCAGTAGGGAAAATTCCCCTCCCACTGATGGCTGAGGGGAGGCGGACTTCTCAGATGTAAATGCACGTGGTGGTGGGAGCCCAGTGGCAGCTCTTTTTATCGGTGAAAAGAAAAGGATCATTGGCTGAGAGGGAATATGGAGCAAACTGATGGAGGAAAGAGGCGTTTATTGTTTTTTTTTGTTGGTGCCTTGAGCCTTAAGTTGTGGCAGAGGCATGAATACCACATTGCTGATAGTTGGAGCATAGAGATAATTATCGAGTGTCTTACGTTTCTTGCTGAGGTTTCTGTCTCTTGGGTTACAGGGATGTGAACACCACCATCATGGAGCTCCTGATCATGGTATATGCATGTAAGACCTCTTGTGCCAAAAGCATTATTGGCGTGATTCCCTACTTCCCTTACAGCAAACAGTGCAAGATGAGAAAAAGAGGCTCCATTGTTTCTAAATTGCTGGCTTCAATGATGTGCAAAGCTGGTAAGAATGACATATTTGATCATTGGGAACCTGGGAGTTTTATTTTTACCTTAGAAATTGCAAAGTATTTTAAAAACTAAATTGGAATGCTGAACAGAATCAAAATAGTGCTACAGCTATTTTTTTTTTTTTTAAGATTTTATTTATTTTTTTAGAGAGGGGAAGGAAGAGAGGCAGAGAGGGAGAGAGGGAGAGAGGCATCAATGTGTGGTTGCCTTTCACCTGCCTCCAGCTATGAACCTGGCTGGGGAATTGAACCAGCAACCTTGGGGTTTGCAGGCTGGCACCTGCCACCAGCCAGGGTATGTGCTACAGCTTTTTAAGTTAACCAACTTATGAAAAAAAGGCTGTAGAGAATTGCCTTCTATTCCCAATTCCCCAAAACACAAAGGTAACAAGAATGACTTATTTTTTAAAATAAATTCTTTGTTTAAAAATTATATTGAAGCCCTGACTGGTGTGGCTTAGTAGGTTGGGTGTCATCCAGCAAACTGAAAAATGTTGCAGATTTGATTTCTGGTCAGGGCACATGCCTGGGTTGCAGATTAGGTCCTGCAATTGAATTTTTCTTATGTTTTTATAGTGATTGTTTCAGATATCCTTTAATGAGCCAATGGGTGAAGGTTCTTCATTTTTTCCAATTAAAGTCCTGAACAGTTTGCCTTAATATCTTAAGACAATTTTTGTTTTAATATTGCTTTGCCATGCCTATGAAGGAAATTTTAAGGAGATAAAATTTGCTGTAATGTAATTATCAGAGACATTTCTTTGTTACAATTATCATTGCTATTTTAAGACTTTAAATTGATGTGACATGCATCTCTGTGTAAAAAAAATCAGGCATAGTGGCACATTGGATAAGGTGCTGGCCTGTGAACCTAAAGGTTGCTGGTTTGATTCCCAGCCAGGTCTCCAGCCAGGTCAGTAGCTGGAAGCAGGTGAAATGCAACCATTCATTGATGTCTCTCTCTCCCTCTCTGCCTCTTTCTCTTCCCCTCTCTCTTAAAATAATAAATAAAATCTTAAAAAATAAAAATGACCCTCTTGAGTAGGGAAAAACCAATTCTCTAGTTCTCTACCCTCTGTGTGTTTCCTTTACTACTAACACAGAATACTTCACTTCCGACACTTAAGATCAACAGATGTGTAGCTTTTCTCTAAAATTAGCAATTCTCCATGGCATCACCTGGCTGACCTGTAATTTAACTACATTTTAGCACTGTTGGCTACAATTCCTCAGATTCAGGGCTCAGTCCCACCAATCATCTCCCCCCGCCCTCCCTCAGGTGCCAGTTGCAAGTTTAGTCACCTGTGCTTCTGACCAGTCAGCTATAAATCTGAAGTTCCTACTGTTCCCTTCCTGGTTTTGATTAATTTGCTAGAGCAATTCATAGAACCTGAGAAAATCGGTTTATTATAAAAAGATTTAATACATCATACAGATGAACAGCCGGATGGAAGTGGTGGGTAGGGCCAGCTCTGTGGGACTCAGGGGCAAGGACCTTCCATGCCCTCTAGGGTGTGCCACTCTCCAGTGTCTCCACCAGCTCACCAGCTTGGAAGGTCTCCAAAACCATTGCTGTTGGGATTTTAAAGAGGCTTCCTCATAGATGCAATCAATGCATTTTTTTTAAAAGACTAATTTATTTTCAGAGAGAGGGAGAGGGAAGGAGAAACATCAATGTGTGAAAGAAACATTGATTGGTTTCCTCTCCTGGAGACCTGGCCTGCAACATAGGCATATGCCCTCGCTGGAATTAACCCAATGACCTTTTGGTTCACAGGTTGGTGTTCAATCCACTGAGCCACACCACTTAGAGCTAATCAGTCATTTCTAACCCCTCTCTCCTCTCTGGGGAAAGGAGGAGGGGGTAAGATCCCAAGCTGCTGCTTCTTTTTTTTTTTTTTTTTTTAAGTTTTATTGTTGTTTTATTACATCCATCCCCTTTTTACTCCCCTCTGTCCCCTTCCCCACCACGATCCCAAGCTTCTAATCAGGGTTTGGTCTTTCTGGTGGCAGCCTACTCAGGAGCCCCCCAAAGTCTCCACATTAGAACAGAAGATGCTCCTGTGCTCTTATCGCTGAGGAGTTTACAAGGGTTTTAGGAGCTCTGCCATGAACCACGGACAGAGATCAATATATAAATTTCCTGTTATCTCACAATCTCATATTAAAATATCAGATGTACAGATGCTGGATATTTTTGAGGAGAGCAATTTTTAATAATAACTTAGAGTGTTCTATTTTATATAGTACATACAGTGCAACTGGTTATTATACTATTTATGTGTTTGTCTCTGCTTTATTTTCAAAGGTCTAACTCATCTTATTACTATGGATTTACACCAGAAGGAAATTCAGGGCTTCTTCAATATTCCTGTTGATAATTTAAGGGCATCTCCTTTCTTATTACAGTATATTCAAGAAGAGGTGAGCTAGCTCAAACTTTTTTACTTACCATTTGGTTTAAGGTTGAAGACATTTCCATGTCCTTGGGCTATCCATAAAGGATTAAAACTTGATATATTCTGCTATAAGTACTACTTACTTTAGAGATGTAACTCACTGTATTTTAAAATTCTTAGTCTTTAATTTACCTCTTTTGGTAAGCTCTTAAGATTCCTATCTGGCTTCATCTTTCTCCTACTTTCCTTTTTATATAGTTACATCTCATACAAATATATTACGGGTGCATGCCATCAATTGGCACAATTTTACAAAAATAACAGGCCATAAAAGTGTTATATTTTGAAATAAATTTGTTCTTATATGTAAATACATAAACGTCATTATTTTTTCAGTTGTTCAAAAATGTCTCCATTTGCTGCAGTAAATGACTCAATTTAGCTTCAGAATCTTGAACATGCTTTAATGAACTTTTCTTTATCCATGGACATCATCGTGTTTTCATTCTTAGCTTTAACAACCTCATTATTGGAAGTTGTTTATTAACTTCTCTCTCACAAATGCTACATACATAGTAGTGTGAAGGATTCGCATATGGTAAACTAGGCGGCCAGATTTCCTTTGACCAGCATTTAGGCACATTGACACTGAGAAATTCTTGCACCTATTTGGTTATGTGCTGGTGCACCATCTTGTTGGAAGATAAAATGACGTCCATTTGGGACTTGTTCCATCCATGGTACAACTATTTCTCTCAAAACATCAAGGTAAACATCCTGGATCTTCATTGATGATCTCCTGGATTCTGTGGTCAATATCTGGACTTTTGTGGTCTTTGCGTACATTATGCATTTTCCTTGTTGGTGTGGCAACATCAGGATCAGCATCATACACCTTCACATTGTAAACTGTATGTAAAGGAATGTTACTGAAATCCCCAATTTTCTTAGCAATTCACTCTGCACGCAGCCCAGAAATTATGGTTGCTTTAACATCATATTCTTTTGACATGGCAGTTGTTCTCAGAATTTAATACTTTATATTTGAAACAATGTTGTTAAATCATAATCTTAGAAACATAGTTTTTCAAAATTAATAAGCACGTGAAATGAGATGCAGAGTTACTGCCAATTGATTGCACGCACCCTGTATTTTTTTAATGTATGATATATGTGTGTGTATATATATACTTTTTTAAGATTTTATTCATTAATTTTAGAGAGAAGGGCAGGGAGGGAAGAAGAAAGGGAGAGAAACATCAATGTATGGTTGACTTTCACCTGCTTCCAGCTTCATACTTGTCTGGAGACCTGGTTTGCAACCTGGTTATGTGCCCTGACTGGGAATTGAACCGGCAACTTTTAGATTTGCAGGCCGGCTCCTATGCACTGAGCCACCAGCCAGGGCTAAAGATATATTTTTAAACTTTTTTAAGAAAGAATCAAACTGTGTAATCTTTGAAGAATTTTTCACTGAATGTTACATTAGTGAGATTCATCCATGTTGTGTGTGTCACACTTTATCTGTTTTGACTGTTGAGAAATAAATATTGTGCAGCTCTTGTCACAGTTTATTCATGAAGATTCTCTTGTTGTGCTAGTGCTCCTATGAGCAGTACCACATGTGTCTCCTAAGGGCTGAATTGCTAAGTCATATGGTGTGTGAGTGTTTATTTTTTCCAAAGCAGTTAAGCCAAACTACCTTCCCATCAATAAATTAGATATGCTGTGGATCCATTTTTGCTTCAGTACTTATGTTATCAGAATTCATTTTCTGCCAGTTTAATGGCTATGATATGGTATCTTGTCACTTTGATGGCTATATCTGTGATAGCTTAAAAAGGTAAACATTCCTTAAATGTTTTTTCTTTGAAAAAGTTAGTTTGCCATCTTTGTTTCTTTGTAAACAGTAGGCATTCTTTTTTTTTTTTTTGTAGGCGTTCTTTTTTAATTCTAAGTTCTAGCCATGTATTAGTATTTCTTTCATATTTCAGTTTCTGTCTTGTCTTTAGTTTTCTTTAGGGAGTCTTGATAAGCAGACATACTAAATTCTTTTTCATTGAGGTGAAATTCACATAAGATATAGTTCATCATTTTAACACAAACTTACACATTTAGTACATTCACAGTGTTATGCAGCTGCCACCTCTATCTAGTTTTAAAACGTTCTGTTACTCCAGAAGAACACCTCATGTTCATTAAATAATCACCCTCAAGTCTTCCCTTCCTCCAGCCCCTGTCAACCACTAATCTGCTTTCTGTCTCTGGATTTGCCTATTTTGGATAGTTCATATAACTAATGTTTTTGAAGTTCATTAACATTGTAGCATGTATCAGGACTTCATTGGTCTGTATGTACCAGGGTTTTTAAAGGAAATTGTGAAGAGGAAGGCTACAAATATATTTTTACTATCTATGTAGAAATTTTATCCTATCTCATCAATTTTTAAAATGGGAACTTACAGTTATCCTGTTTTTGATTGAATTATACTCCACCCCTTCCTCCCACCATGTATTCCTTTTTTTTTTTTTTTTTTTTAAGATTTTTAAATTATTTTTTAGAGAGAGGAGAAAAGAGAGAGGCAGAGAGGGAGAGAAACATCAATGTATGGTTGCCTTTCACCGGCCTCCAACCACAGACCTGGCTGGAGACCTGGCTTGCAACCTGGTTATGTGCCCTGGCTGGGAATTGAACCAGCAACCTTTGGGTTCGCAGGCCAGTGCCTTATCCACTGTGCCACCAGCCAGGTCCTCCCACCATGTATTCTTATTCTCTTTGTCATACTCATTATCACAGAAATGAGATATGGCAGGACATGGAAAATCAGACAAGGATATGGGTATTTGCAAAGGAATGTGGGAAGGAGTGTAGGGCAGTTAGATTGTTTGTGGCTAGAAGATGTTCCCTTAATGGTTCAGAGAAAAGTTAATGACAGAGTTTGGAAGTCAGACCTCCTTGACATGTGGTATGTTTTTCTTCTCTACTTGATAATGAGTAATCTTTTTCTGAAAATGAAATTTTTATTTACATTGGCAATGTAGGGAAATGCATGTCGATCTATAATAATTCTGGTAGTGATAAAGCACCAGCTTCCCTGCACTACCACCCTGGTCCCGGCCCTGTGCAGATGTTGGCCTTGGTCCCAGCTTGCTTTGTGGACCATTTCCTCTTAGCTCTTGCTCTTTGTATCTCTCTTGTATTTAATCTGCTTTCTGTCTCTGGATTTGCCTATTTTGTATAGCTTATATAAATAATGTTTTTGAAGTTCATTAACATTATATTATGTGTCACGACTTCATTGGTCGGTATGTACCAGGGGTTTTAAAGGACATTGTAAAGAGGAGGACTACAAATATATTTTTACTATTTATGTATACCAGTGATGTTCAACCTTTTTCATCTCATGGCATCCATAAACTAATTACTAAAATTCTCTGGCCACAAAAAATACACTTTTGCTGATCTGTCCAAAATACAGGTATAATTTTTATTCATTCACACTGGACAACTATTATTGTATTGGCCACTATTTTTTTTTTTTTTTTTCTTCTTCTTCAATGTATGGTTGCCTTTCACCTGCCTCCAGCCACAGACCTGGCTGGAGACCTGGCTTGCAACCAGGTTATGTGCCCTGGCTGGGGAATCGAACCAGCGACCTTTGGGTTCACAGGCCGGCACCTTATCCACTGTGCTACCAGCCAGGGCCCTGGCCACTATTTTTTATTTGACAACCAAAGGATAAAGAAGTCAGTATCCCTGACTAAAGTCAGGTGTTGCACATTTTACAGATTCTTGTGGCACACCAGTGTGCTGCCACACAGCGGTTGAAAATCACTGCTATACACACATAGTTATAAATGCTGATTTGTGGATCCGTAAAAAATAAAATTGATGTATTGTTTGCATTGTTCTGCAACTTGTTCTTTCCCATGCCTTCTGGAGGTCTTTCCATGCTAAGATAAATAGGTGTAACATTTTATAATTTCTACATAGTGCATATTTCTTAGTTTAAAACAATGATCTAAACTAAATGTAACTTTCTGTGGCAATGGGAATGACTTATCTGCTGTCCATTGTGGTGGCCACTATAACCACCTGGCTAGTGACTTCTCCCTTGAAGCATGCCTACTGTGAGTGAAGAACTGAATCTTTCATTTTACTTAGACTTACTTAATTTAAATAGCTACAGTGTTAAGATGTTTAAAGCACAAGTTTAAATGAACCCACATTTTTCACCATTTCCATCTTGATTAAGTTGTTTTAATTTTCACTCTTTAAACTGAATTATTTTCAAAATTATTTATTTGAAGTAATGCAGCATTGGAAATTCTTGTATTAACCTTTTTTGAGCACTTATATGAGTTTTTGTTAGATAATTAAGTGGAATTGCTTGATATAGAAAAATACAGTTAAATTTTTAAAAATATACGCTGCAAAAATTGTAATTTTCTTTATTAATTTATACTACCAGTAACAGTCCTTGCGATAATACCTGTGTCTTCATACCTTGATTTTGCTAATTTAGTAGATAAACCAACACTACATTATCTGAAAATGTTTACTCCCCTGATTTCTAGTGTGATTGAGCATTTTTACCATGTGATGTTTTTTGAGGGGGAGGAGAGGATTTTCCCCATCTAAAATAGTGCTTTTATATTTTTGCATGGTTTTGGAATTTCAACAAGATGTGTCTGGGTGGCTGTTTTTCCATATATTTCTCTACTCAGGGGGTCTTTTTCATTCTCTGTGACTTATTTCCCCCTGTAATTTGGTATTTTAATTTTATTTTTTTTAAATGTTTTTCTTTGGTAGCCCTGGCTGGTAGCACAGTGGTTAAGGTGCCGGCCTGCGAACCCAAAGGTCACAGGTTCGATTCCCCAGCCAGGGCACATAACCAGGTTGCAAACCAGGTCTCCAGTCAGGTCTGTGGCTGGAGGCAGGTGAAACACAAGCATACATTGATGTCTGTCTCCCTCTCTGCCTCTCTCCCATCCCCTCTTTCTAAAAATAATGAAATAAAATCTTAAAAAAAAAAAAAAAAAAAAAAAAAAGAAATGAATACACAAATGACCCCCCCCCCCCAAAAAAAAAAAAAAAAGGTTTTCTTTGGAAACTATTATGTGAAAATTTTGGATAAAGTCTCTATGTTGTTTAACTTTTCTTAAAAGTTTTGTATTCTTAGAGGGAAAAATTCCTTAGCTTGCTCTCCCAGGTTGGTTCTTTAGCTGTGTTTGTAGTCAGCCAGCTATTGATTTCTTACTTGGATAATAATCACTTCCATCTCCTGGATTTCTTTTTTGGTTCTTTTTCAGAATAACTTGTTCTTTGTTTGTGCATGTTTTTCTGCTTTAACTTTTGAGGAGAAAATAGACCTGTTTTTATTAAAAGAGTCCTTTCTTAACTGTTTTCTCAGCTATTTCTTCTTCGCTGTTTGATGACATTTGATAAGGCAAGGAAGTACATAAAACAGTATAGAAAGATTTCCAGCAAAAATAAGGAAATTGCCTAAATTGAAATACTTTTTGCTACCTTACCCACTAACAGTATTGGATAAATTAGGCCTTCATATAAGAACATCTGATCCATGTGGTTAATTCATTTTTACTAAGGATTTACTATTCCTGTGCGAGGCATTGTACAAAGTAGGTGCTAGCTATTATTTTAACTCCTTATATTAAAATTCATTGATCTAGCATAATTGTTAGGAAAAAGCAATTAAGTATGTCTTTGAATGAAATGATATAGCTTAATGATGTGATTACATTTCAAGAACATAAAATATTAAAAATGTTGCCAAGATGAAGTCAGAAACTATTGTTCAGCTTAAAAAGTAATTCTGTCTTGTAAACTCTTCAGAGTTGATAATAGATATCACTAGCCTAGATCACTTCAAGTATTCAACTTACTCTAGAGCAGACTGATACTTTAGTTTTTTTTAATTGTTAAAATTATTTTTTACTTTAATTTTATTGTTGTTGTATTACATTTATCCCATTTTTCCCCTGCTGCTCTCCCCTGCTCCACCCTACTTTATCCCCCTTCCCACATGTTGTCCATGTCAGTGGGTTATCCTTGCTAGTTCCTTAACTCAGCTGTTCCCCTTCTTTGTTTCTTTCATCCCACCCTCTGGCACACTGAAAGTCTGTTCCTTGTTTCCATGTCTCTGGTTCTGTTTTGTTCATTTGTTTGTTTTGTTCATTATTCTCCTGTATTGGGTGAGATCACTTCTCTTTCACTGACTGGCTTATTTTCCTAAGCATAGGACTCTTCAGTTCCATCCATGTTGTCACAAAAGATAGGAGTGAGTTCTTTCTTTCTGCTGTGTAGTATTCCATTGTGTAAATGTACCACAGTGTTTTGATCCATTCATCCACTGATGGGCACTCAGGCTGTTTCCAGCACTTTGCTATTGTAAATAGCACTGTTGTGAACATAGGGATGCATAGGTTCTTTTGAATTGGTGTTTCAGGGTTCTTCAGGGATAATCCTAGCAGTGGAATCACTGGGTCAAAAGGCAGTTCCATTTTTAGTTTTTTTTTTTTTTTTTTTAATTTTATTGTTGTTGTATTACATCCATCCCCTTTTTGCTCCCCTCTGTCCTCTTCCCCCACAAAGTCAGTCCCACCTGTTGTCCATGTCCATGGTTCCTCCATACTAGGTTCTTGTCTAAACTGCTCCCCTTCTCTGCCTCTTCCTCCCCCCTCCCCCCAACCCCCTTCCCACTGCCCACTGAAGGCCTATTCCTTGTATTCATATACTTTGTTCTGTTTTGCTTGTTGTTAGTTTTGCTCATTATTGTCCCGTAATGGGTGAGATCATATGATATTTGTCCTTCACTGACTGGCTTATTTCACTAAGCATAATACTTTGTAGTTCCATCCATTTTGTTGCAGAGGTTAGGAATTCCTTCTGTCCTTCTGCTGTGTAGTATTCCATTGTGTAAGTGTACCAAAGTTTTTCGATCCAATCATCCACTGGCTATTGTAAATAGTACTGCTATGAACATAGGTGTACATAGGTTCTTATGAATTGGTGTTTCAGGATTCTTTGGGTATAGTCCTAGTAGTGGAATTGCTGGATCAAAAGGCAGTTTTTAGTGTTTTGAGGAAATTCCATACTGTTTTCCATAGTGGCTGCACCAGCCTGCATTCCCACCAACAGTGCACGAGGGTTTCCTTTGCCCCACATCCTTGCCGACACTTGTTTGTTGATTTGTTGATTTGTTGATGATTGCCATTCTGACAGGTACGAGGTGGTTTTAATTTGCATCTCTCTAATGGCAAGTGATGTTGAGCATTCTGTCATATGCCTCTGGGCCCTTTGTATGTCTTCCTCAGTGAGTTGTCTCTTCAGGTCTTTTGCCCAGTTTTTAATTGGGCTGCCTGTCTCCCTAGTGTTGAGTTGCATTAGTTCTTTATATATTTTGGAGATCAAACCCTTGTCTGAATGTCATTGGCAATTATGTTTTCCCATACAGTTGTTTTTTTGCTGGTGTTTTCTTTAGCTGAACAGAAACTGTACTTTTTTTTTTTTAAGATTTTAAAATTTTATTTTTTATTTCCAGGGAGAGAGGCAGAGAGGGAGAGAGACTTCAGTGTATGGTTGCCTTTCACCTGCCTCCAGCCATGGACCTGGCTGGAGACCTGGCTTGCCACCTAATTATGTGCCCTGGGTGGGGAACCGAACCAGTGACCTTTGGGTTCGCAGGCGAGCACCTCATCCACTGTGCTGCCAGCCAGGGCGTTGAACAGAAACTTTTCAATTTGATATAGTCCCGTTTGTTGATTTGTTCTTTTATTTCCTTTGCCCTTGGTGAAGTATCATTAAACATATTTCGGTATAGGATATCTAAAATTTTACTGCCTAATATTTTTATTCAGGACCTTTATGGTGGCACTGCTTATGTTGAAATCCTGTATCCATCCTGAGTTTATTCTGGTTTATGGTATAAGTTGGTGGTCTAGTTTTATCTTTGCATGTTGTTATGCAGTTCTCCCAATACCACTTGTTGAAGAGACTGTTTTTACTCCATTTTATGTTCCTTCCCCCTTTGTTGAATATTAATTGACCGTAGAGTCCTGAGTTTATTTCTTGGCTCTTTGTTCTGTTCCATTGATCTGTATGTCTATTCTTATGCCAGTACCAGATAGTTTTGATGACAGTAGCCTTGTAATATTGCTTGAAGTCCAGTACTGGTGATTCCTCCTACCTTGTTCTTGTTTCTCAAGATTGCTGTAGCTATTTGTGGGCATTTTTGGCTCCATATAAATTTTTGAAGTATTTTTTCTGTTTCTGTGAAGTCTGTCATTGGTATTTTAATTGGGATTGCATTGAATCTGTAGATTGCTTTGGGTAATATGGACATTTTAATGATGTTAATTCTTCCCATCCATGAACATGGTATATGCTTCCATTTATTTGTACCTTCCTTGATTTCTTTCTTCAATGTTCTGTAGTTTTCTGAGTACAGGTCTTTTACCTCCTTAGTTAAATTTATTCCTAGGTACTTGTTGCTGTGGTGAATGGGATTTGTTCTCTCGCTTCTATTTCTGATGTTTCATTATTGGTATACAAAAAATGCTTTTGATTTCTGGATATTGACTTTATATCCAGCTGTTTTGCTAAATTTGCTTATTAGGTCAGGTAAGTTTTTGGTGGAGCCTATCGAGTTTTGTATGTACACTGTCATATCATCGGCAAATAATGATAGTTTGACTTCCTTTCCAATTTGGATACCTTTGATTCCTTTTTCTTCTCTGATGGCTATGGCTAGAACTTCTAAGATGATGTTGAACAGAAGAGGAAAAAGTGGACAGCCTTGTCTTGTTCCTGATCTTAGGGGGAAAGTTTTATTTATTTATTAAAAAATTTTATTGTTGTTGTATTACATCCATCCCCTTTTTGCTTCCCTCTGTCCCCCTCCCTACCCACCCATTCCCCCCAAAGTCAGTCCCGCCTGTTGTCCATATCCATGGTTCCTTAAGTTATTTCCTTATCTAATAGGTTGTGTGCCTGTGTTCCACTTGGTGATCTTTCTGGGGATTCTTTCTTTCCTTTTGGTGATGGACTGATTCATTCTTTCCCCATTTTGGGTGTCTATTGTTGCTTGTTTTTTTTTTTTTTTTTTTCCTCCTTCGATTAATCTGCTTTGCTTCTTGCCTTTTTTGAGCACCCTTCTCTGTTAGGAGATTTGTGGAGTTCAGTGTTGCAGTCTCCTAGATTCTCTCCACTTGTTGCTCTTGGGGTGGCCTTTATGTCGTTAATGTGGGCTGTCTGGTTGTATTCTGGATTGGTTGTGTATGTTGCTCTTTTCCTTATAGTTGGCTGATTGAGAGACACTCCTTCTATCCTTTCTCATACACTGTTTTTTTTTAACTTTATTGTTGTTGTATTACATCTATCCCCTTTTTGCTCCCCTCTGTCCCCCTCCCCACCCACCCACCCATTCCCCCCAAAGTCAATCCCACCTGTTGTCCATGTCCATGGTTCCTTTATACTAGGTTCTTGTCTAAGCTGCTCCCCTTCATTGCCTCTGCCTCCCCCCTCCCCACAACCACTTTCCCCCTGACCACTGCAGGCCTATTCCTTGTATTCATATACTTGGTTCTGTTTTGCTTGTTGTTAGTTTTGCTCATTATTGTCCCGTAATGGGTGAGATCATATGATACCTGTCCTTCACTGACTGGCTTATTTCACTAAGCATAATACTCTCCAGTTCCATCCATGTTGTTGCAAAGGGTAGG
>PVIW01006531.1:55628-85966 GCA_004026585.1 Noctilio leporinus
AGTGGAATTGCTGGATCAAAAGGCAGTTCCATTTTTAGTTTTTTAAGGAAACCCCATACTGTTTTCCACAGTGGCTGCACCAGCCTGCATTCCCACCAACAGTGTATGAGGGTTCCCTTTGCCCCGCCTCCTCGCCAACACTTGTTGTTTGTTGATTTGCTGATGATTGCCATTCTGACAGGTGTGAGGTGGTATCTTATTGCAGTTTTAATTTGCATCTCTCTGATGATTAGCAATGTTGAGCATTCTTTCATATGCCTCTGGGCCCTTTGTCATACACTGTTTTTGAGCTGCTCCTAAAACAGAACCACCAGTTCAGGCAAAATAACCATACCTTCAGAGATATCTTTGTCTTTTACTTCCCCTTTCTACTGTCTATGAATGTAACTACATACCCAAACCCTCCAAGGTAAACCCCGCTCTTAATCACACCCTCAGCTGCAACTATGCCAAACTTAATAGGGATGTAGATGTATTAAGACTGTTGTACAAGGGGAAAAAATGATTTAGTTCACTAAAGTATAGATAGTTTTGAAGGGTGGTGAGGAGTAGGAAAGATAGGGATATGAGAGAGAAAACCAACTTATCTATTCTATAGAAATGAGGAGAGGGAGAATCAGAAAGCATTGAGTATGAGTGAACAGTGTAAGCCTATGTGTATAGTTGCTGAATCAACTTCCCTATTCACCCTTAATGATCCCTGATTGGTACAGGTGGACCAGGACCTGTGGGCTTTTAGCAGAAAAAGAAAAAAGAGAGAAAAAAAATGATAAAGGGTTTAGGTGGTTGGGGAGGGGAGGAATATTTAGATTGAGGACTGGGAATGCGTTGTAATCGGAGAGTGAGTAGACTTTAAATCAAGAGTAGGAGGAGGGTCTTGAGTATTTAGGTGGATTGAGAATAGGGGAAGAGTCGAAATATGTGAGTTGGGGTACACTATAGTCTAAATAGTATTTACTTAAAATGCACTAATTGTGAGGCTTGGAAGTAACTTTTGAAAGGGCTATGTTAGGGATGATTAGTTCATGTAGCTCTCGGTGTAACTCAGGTGCTTGAGATAAGCAGCAGTCCGGACGTTTCCTGAGACTGTCTCTTTTTCCTGGTCAGGTCTCTGCAGTCTACAGTCTAGCCGTGTGGTCTTGGAGTGGCAGGGCCCATGGCTGTCACAGTCAGGGCTGATTCTGAGTGTCAGCCCCCAGGTAGGCTGGGCCTCCAGTAGCCTAGCTGGGTTTCAGGGCTACTGGTGTTTTGGGGCCTTCCCTTCTCTCACTGATGCTGTGTGAAGGCCTGCAGGGTGCTTCTGTGGTATCTATGGCTGCTCCTCCCCCTCCAGCTCCTAGAGGAGGTTCCTGCCTGCAATGGGCACCTGGCTCCAGTGCGTGGTGGCCTGTAACCTCGCTGGCTCATGTAATGACTGGCCCTTCCTCCACAGCTCCTGGAGGAGGTAGCCCCTCTTTGCTAACAGTGCTTGGCTCCCCCGGGGTGAAGGCTAACCCTCTAAGCAGTCCAGCTCTTAGAGGAGTTTTTCACCGTTGCCTCTATGATGCATGCCTGGCTCCCCAGAGCTTCCACAACACAGCCTTTGTCGTCTGCAGTGGGCGTGCCAGTTGCACTAGCTGCAAGTTCCTGGCTCACAGTTTGGATTTTCTGTGGGAGCCTGGCGGCCAGTGTGGGTGCGCAGGGGGTCCGAGCCACCCTTTCCCCGATGGCACAGTGGCACTGGTTTTGGTCCTCTCACTGCTCTGGCCGGTGCATTTCCCTGCCCCCTGCTCCTGCTCCCCGCAGGTCTCTTCTCCACCTCTGGCTCAGTGAGAAGCTTCCTCTCTCTCATTTGCCAGAACGAGGTTCTCACACAGCCCCTCCCCTGCAGGAGTTCAATTCCTCGTTCCCTCCGGCTTTTGCCCTCACTGCCCACACTTCACTGCTCAGATTTCTAGTCTTCAGGGAGCCTGGAGCTGGTTTCAGTTAAAGACGCCCCTCTGGGTAGAGCCCCCACTGCCCAGAGCTGACCTCAGCCCGCTGGCTGGTTTGGAATTGTCTCACCTGCTCTCCTGTAGGTCTCTGCAGCCTCTGGGCTGTGCTCCCGAGTCCAGATGCTGACTACTGCAATTCTTAGGGATCTGCAGACATCTTGTGCTCGCTGCCCTATCCTCCCGCTGCTCTGGTACTTGAGAACACCATCAGCACTGCTCTCTACTCTGTCACCATCTTTCCTCCTCTCCATTTTTAGTTTTTTAAGGAAATTCCACACAGTTTTCCATAGTGGCTGCATCAGTCTGCATTACCACCAACAATGCACCAGGGTTCCCTTTCCTCCACATCCTTGCCAGCACTTGTTTTTTGATTTGTTGATGATGCCCATTCTGACAGGTCTGAGGTAGTATCTCATTGTGGTTTTAATTTGCATCTCTTTGATGGCTAGTGATGTTGAGCATTCTTTCATATGCCTATGGGCCCTTTGTATGTCCTCAGAGAGTTGTCTGTTTAGGTCCTTTGCCTATTTTTAATTGGGCTCTCTGTCTGGTGTTGAGTCATGTAAGTTCTTTATATGTTTTGGAGATCAAACCCTTTTCTGAGGTATCATTGGCAAATATGCTTTCCCATAGAGTTGGTTCACTTTTACTTTTGCTGATGTTGTCTTTAACCGAACAGGAACTTTTCAGTTTGATATAGTCCCATTTCTTTAATTGTTCCTTTATTTCCTTTGCCCTTGGAGAAATATCAGGGAAAATATTGCTGTGTAGATACCTAAATTTTACTTCCTATGTTTTCCTCTGGGATTTTTATGGTGTCACAGCTTATGTTTAAGTCCTTTATCCATTTTGAGTTTTATTCTGGTGTATGGTATAATTTGGTGGTCTAGTTTTATCTTTTGCATGTTGCTGTCCAGTTCTCCCAACACCACTTGTTGAAGAGGCTATTTTCACTCCATTTTATGTTCTTTCCCTCTTTGTCGAATATTAATTGATCGTAGAGTCCTGGGCTTATTTCTGGGCTCTCTGTTCTGTTCCATTCTCTGATCTATTCTTATGCCACTACCAGACTGTTTCGATTACAGTGGCCTTGTAGTATAGTTTGATATCCAGCATTGTGATTCTCTCTACCTTGTTCTTCTTTCTCAAGATGGCTGTGGCTATTCATGGTTGATTTTGGCTATGTATAAATTCCCCCTCCACACACCCCTCCCTCCCTTGCAGTCTCCATATACATTTTCGAAGTAGTTTTTCTGGATCTGTGAAATATGTCATTGGTATTTTAATTGGGATTGCATTGAATCTGTACATTGCTTTGGGTGGTATGAACATTTTAATGATGTTAATTCTTCCCATCCATTAGTTGTTTTCTTAAGGACTCTTCATCCTTATAAATAGTACTGTGCTGATTGGTGGTTTTTTTTTTTTTTTTTTTTTCTGGTTTTGTTTTTTTAAGATTTTATTCATTATTTTTAGAGAGAAGGGCAGGGAGGGAGGAAGAAGAGAAACATCAATGTATGGTTACCTTTCACCTGCCTCCAGCTGGGGACCTGGTTTACATCCTGGTTATATACCCTGATGATTATCTTTTAATTAATTGGTTTCTTCATTATACCACTGAGATACAGTAAATAATCATTTGTTTGGACCCACTGATGTAGAATTGATAATGAGGTTGGATTCAGATTGCATGGATATAATCCTTGCACTATGAAATGACACTTCCTCATGGCTATGAAAATGTTCTTACGCCACATTACCAGTATATGCTGGCACACAGAAATGATCTAGTCACTAGTTCGTTTGAGTTTTTTTCCTAAAAGAGGTCTGTGAGGCTTATACCTTGATAACGTTTTTTCCTAGGTAAACATTTCTTCATTTTCCAAAGGGAAATGTACTTTGAACTTTTCTCGTTTTGGAAAACTATCCAATGACCAGGTGACATTTTTGAGTCCATTGCACTGTTCTTTTTTTATTGATTGTTGGGTGTTGGTTTTAATTGGCTTATGGAGTCATGGAGTAATTCCTGACCTCTCTTTTATCACAGATCCCGGATTACAGGAATGCAGTGATTGTAGCCAAGTCTCCAGCCTCAGCAAAGAGGTAGGTGGGAGCTCATGACTGAATGCTCCTTGGTCTGAATCCAGGGGTTCCACCCTCCATCAGATCCTGGCTGTTCTGAAATCAGCCTCAGTGTTGGTCACTGGTGTCCCTTATTTTTATTTTGTGGACTGATAGTTTAAAAGATAGTCTGCTGACTCCATTTATTAAGTGATGATTAATTTTATTTTTTATCAGCCCTGATCTGTGACCACCAGTCATTTATCTTACCTTTTTTTTTTTTTTTTTTAAAGATTTTATTTCATTATTTTTTTAGAAAGGGGAAGGGAGAGAGGCAGAGAGGGAGAGAGACATAGAGACATCAATGTATGGTTGCTTTTCACCTGCCTCCAGCCACAGACCTGACTGGAGACCTGGTTTGCAACCTTGTTATGTGTCCTGGCTGGGGAATTGAACCAGCGACCTTTGGGTTCGCAGGCCGGCACCTTCAGTCATATTTCTTGACCAAAGCCATCCAGGTCTGAGGAATCCTATCCTAGAGCTTCCCTCACTCCCAACTTCCCTTACTCCCAGATTGGTGGTTGCTTGTTGTTGAGCTACAGATCTGGCATTTATAATACTAACAAATATACTTTGTAGTTGTCGACTGCCTTGAACTCAGTAATTTATTAACAGAATTGTATCCAGTCCAGTGGCCACAGTATTGGTATGTGTTAAAAGGTGACCTTTTATAAAACTAAAGCACCCTGAGGCATTGGAATGGGGTGGTGCTGAGGGATTCACATGTAACCTGGAGTCTGATGAGTCAGTAATATAGTACTTAACTGTATATGGGCTGAGAGGATTTCATATACCGGTTTTCTGGAGAAGCCACTCCATCGCAGAGGGAAAGAACAAAATCAAACATGAGAAGAAATGAAGTATATTTCTAGAAAAGCTCTTGTAAAATTATTTTCCACAATTGAATACCTTTGCTCACTGGGTCATTGTTGAGTCCAGAATGGGTACCTCCATTCTAGACACATGGACTATTACTATTGATAGATGAAGGAGAGCTTGCACATTAGTAAGCCGTTGATTTGTGAGGATTACAGATAAGTAGTTTTCTATTATAAATTAAGAATGACATTTAGTACATTAATTAGGTTGACATTGTGATAAACGATGAAGAGCCATCCTCCTAGTGCAGCCAGGATTGGGCTAACACATGCTTCCTTCAAGAAGCTCCATCAGTCTTGCTGTCTGTTTGATTGTCGTAGTGAATAAACTGTGGCTCATTTTCTCTGACGTACAGGCTTTTAAACAAATGAAGGTAAAAATCACATAACATTCAGTTAACCATTTTTATTTACTTATTTTTTAAATTTGATTTTTTAAAGAGGGGAGAAGGCAGGAAGAAAGGGAAACATCAATGTGTGGTTGGTTTTCGCATGACCGCAGCCTAGGCATGTGCCCTGACTGGGAATCCAACCAGTGATCCTTTGGTTCACAGGCTGGCACTCAGTCCACTAAACACATCAGCCAGGGTGCAGTTAACAATTTGAAAATGTACAGTTCACTGGCATTTAGTGCCTTCACAGTGTTGTGCAACTACTATCTCACTCCAGAACACCCTGTGCTTATTGCGCAATAACTGTCCCTTTTTCCCAGCCTTGGCAACTAGTAATCTGCTCTCTGTGGATTTGCTTATTCTAGATATTTTATATAAATACGGCCTTTTGTGCCTGGTTTCCTTCACTTTCCTTAATGTTCTTGAGGACCATCTATGTTGTAGCATATGTTAGCATTTCACTTCTTTTTATAGCTGAATGATATTCCACTGTATAGATACAATATACTTGATCTATTTATCCATTGGTGCACATTTGGGTTGTTTCCACCTTTTGGCTATTTTGAAGAGTACTACTATGAACATTTGTTCATAAGTTTCTATATTGACAAATGTTTTTATTTATTATGGATCTATATGATTAAAATTCTGTGTTTACTTTTTTAGGGACCACCAAAGTGTTTTCCACAGCACCTGTTTTCCATTTTATACTCTCATCAGCAATGTACAAGGGTTCTAATTTTTCCACATCATTATCAGCATTTCTGGTTTTTGATTATAGCCACCCTTACAGGTGTGAAGTAGTATCTCATTGTGGTTTTGATTTGGATTTCCCTAATGACTAATGATGTTGAGCATTTTTTCAAGTGCTTGTGGCCATTGGTGTATCTTTGGAGAAATGTCAATTCAAGTCCTTTGCTCATTTTTTAATTGAATTATTTGTCTTTTTGTTGTTGAGTTGTGGGACTTATTTGTATGGTCTAGATAGTAGACCCTTATCAGATACATGCTTTGTAAATATTATATCCTATTCTATAGGTTGTCATCTATTCCCTTTTTTTGATGGTGTCCTTTGATGTGCAAAGGCTTTTAATTTTTATGAAGTCCAGTTAGTTTTTTTGTTGTTGCTTGTGCTTTGGCATCATATCTAAGGAGGCATTACCTCTATGTTTTCTCTTAGTAGTTTAGTTTTAGCTCTTATATTTAGGCTGTAGAGCTATGTTGAGTTAATTTTTTAAGATTGTATTTATTTTTAGAGAGAGGGAAGGGAGGAAGAAAGAGAGGGAGAGAAACATTGATGTGCAAAAGATACATCAATTGGTTGCTTCTTGCATACCCCCAAGTGGGGACCTGGCCTGCAAGCCAGGTATGTGCCGTGACTGGGGATCAAACCAGAAACCTTTTTGTTCACAGGCCTGCACTCAATCCACTGTGCCATACCAGCCAGAGCTGAGTTAATTTTTGTATACCAAATGAAGTAGGGGTTCAGATTCTTTCTTTTCCATGTGATTATTCAGTTTAGTCATCCAGTACCACTTGTTGAAGAGACTACTCTTTCACCCTTGAATGGCTTTAGCACCATGTTAATAATCAGTTGATCATAGATGTTTACATTTATTTCTGGACCCTCAGTTCTGTTCTGTTGTCTGTATGTCAGTACTACCTTGTTTTGATTACTACAGCTTTGCAGTAACAATTAGATCAAAATAAGTAGAAGTAGGTGGAAGTGGGAGTATGGACTTTTTGCCTGTCCTCCATTAATGCCAAGAGGGAAGAGGCCTTGATACCACTGGGTTGGTGAAAGCTGTGGCTTGGATCCCACCCATGGGAGAGGGGGAATGGCACCTTCACTGCCTAGTGGGGTTGGATGTCCAAGTTTCACTCCACTGACACTTGCAGGTGGGGCTTATATCTGAGCAGGGATGAAAGTCCCAGTTCCTTACTTGGCCTTCTCTTAAACCACCCATTGGGGGCTTAGTTTCATCGTAGTTTGGCAAGAGAGGAAGTGCCGACCCTCTTCTTGGTCTTGACTCACATTGGGGAGGGATGCGGCTGCAGTTTTTTTCTGTAATATTTGTCTCCAGAGGGCAGTTACTTGTCTTCAAGTTTTCTCATGTATAAGAGTGTTCCTTTATTGGTCCTTTGGATGGACAGAGCAGGCTCTTTGGCATGTCTGGGTTGCCTGCTTCTCCAGCCTGCAGGTCTGGGATAGTGCCAGAAGAAAGCTCAGAGGATGCACCACTGTGTCATTCCTCCAGCCCTGGGGCCCCTAGCCAGTCTGCTTTCTCCTCTCCACTGTTAGAGCCTTCTTATGTATGTTTCATATGTATAAGAGGGGACTCTCCAAAAACTGGAATTATCTTGTGGAGGGCAGGCCTCTTATAGTATAGGCTTCCCCCGCTAAGTGAGTGTTCTAGGAACCCACCTGTATCAGTGTACCAGCTGTCATTGTGAGAGGCTGTGTTCAGGCTCAGAGGATTTTATTTGAAGACACTTTTCAGTGGGTTTGCCCATTTATGATGGGTGATTTGTGAGCACATCTTCCCAACACCACACTGAATGTTGAGCATCTTTTGACACAAAACAGCATGACCCCTGTGCTCTACTTTCCCTATGATCTTGCCCTGAGTGACCTTTTGCTTCCCTGAATGAAAAAAGTCCCCAAAGGGAAATGTTTTGCTGATGTGGAATAGAGGGAACAAAAAATGACAGAAGCACTAAAAGGTATCCAAATTGACAAGTTCAAAAACAGTTTTTGAGCAGTGGAAAAAACATCTCAATAGGTGTATTGCATCAGATGGAGGGTACTTTGAAGGTGACTGAAGTTTAAACATGTAAGAATAATTTAAATTTTTAATCAGTAAATTCCTTTTTTGACCCCCCCCCACCACCACCACCACCAATAACAGCCAGGATTTTAATGTACTTTATTGGAGGAATGCTTATCAGTTTTTCTTAGGGAAGCAGCAATGGCAGCAGTACATTTTGATAATTTTCCCCCCACTAAATACCATGATGAATTTTCTTTCTTTTTTCTTAAATTTTATTCTATGTTGAGCCTACCAATTACGCTTCTTGATCCCTGCACCATTTCCTCCTTTCTTCCCCTTTCCAGCTGATAACCCTCTAAATGATCCCCATACCTGTGATTCTGTTTCCTATTCTGGTTGTTTGCTTAGTTTGTTTTTGTTTTTATTTTTTAGATTCAGTTGTTGATCTTGTGAGTTTGTTGTCATTTTACTGTTCATAGTTTTGATCTTCTTTTTCTTAAAAATGTCTCTTTATAATAAGGGCTTGATGATGATGAACTTTAGCTTTACCTTGCCCTTCCATTCTAAATGAGCGCTTTGCTGGGTATAGTAGTTTTGGTTTTAGGTCCTTGCTTTTCATTGCATTGAATACTTCTTACCATTCCTTCTTGTTTGCAAAGTTTCTTTTTGAGAAATCAGATGACAGTCTTAGGAGAACTCCTTTGTAGGTAACTCTGTTTTTCTCTTGCTGTTTTTAAGATTTCCTTTTTAACTTTTAGCATTTTAATTATGATGTGTCTTGGTGTGGTCCTTTTTGCACCCATCTTATTTGGGATTCTCTGCTTTCTGGACTTAGATATCTAATTCTTACACTAAACCAGGAAAGTTTTTCTCTTTTCTTTTCATTATTTTTTCAAATAAATTTTTAATTTCTTGCTCTTAATCTTCTTCCAACACTCCTCTGATTTGAGTGTTGGCATGTTTGAAGTTGTCCCAAAGGCTTCGTTACCCTATCCTTAATTTTTTTTAAATTCTATTTTCATATACTTATTATTTTTAGATTTTATTTAATATTTTCAGAGAAAAGGGAAGGGAGAGAGGCAGAGAGGAAGAAAGACATCAATGTATGGTTGCCTTTCACCTGCCCCCAGCTACGGACATGGCTGGAAACCTGGCTTGTAACCTGGTTGTGTGCCCTGGCTGGGAATTGAATCAGCGACCTTTGGGTTTGCAGGCCAGCGCCTTATCCACTGTGCCACCAGCCAGGGCCTCATATTTATTACAGACTTCGTTATTTATTTTGGAGGGAAGGGAAGGAAGTGAGATAGAGAGGGAGAGGTACATTGATCAGTTGCCTCTTCCATGCCCCCAGCTGGGGAACTGGCCTACAACCCAGGTCCTTACTAAGAATCTAACCAGTGACCTCCCAGTTCACAGGCTGGCAATCAGTCCATGAGGCCATATCAGCCAGGGTAGATTCTTTTTCTCTTCTTGCTGTTCTACTTGAATGTATTTTTCTTATATTCCAAATAATTGATTTGATTTTCAGCTTCTTCCATTCCAGTTGGTTCCCTGTAAAAAAGTTTTTTTAAAAATTTCACTTAGTGTAATGCTTATGTCTGCCTTGGTCTTTTTTATGCTGTTGAAGTACCCAGTGAATTCCTTGAGCATCCTAATAACCAGTATTTTGAACTCTGCATCTGATAGGTTGCTTATCTTTTTGTTTAGTTCTTTTTCTGGAGTTTTGTTCTGTTGTTCTATTTGGGCCATATTTTTTTGACTTCTCATTTTAGCAACCTCCCTGTTTGTTTCTATGTATTAGGTAGAGCTGCTTTGGTTCCCTGTTTAGTAGCATGGCCTATTGTAGAAAACTGCACCTTAAGTTGGATGGGACAGAGCCTTCATCAGTTGCCTGGGCAGGGCAACCTGTGTCAACCAGGGTGATGGAATCTCGGTACAATGTCAGATGCTCTGTGTAGGGGAGGGCTCCGAAAAGGGACAGTGACCACTACCACTCTCTGGCCTCTGGAGTTTTATTTGGAAGGAAGCTGTCCCCTGGCACTAGTCCTGATGCCGGACACTTCATTTTCTCCCTTTATGCCACTGGTGCCTTTCAAGCTGGAGCCCTAAGGGAGTAAGTTCTGTGTCCCTTGCAGACCCTTTTAAGAGGAGATGCCTGAGAATCCCTCAGTTTCTTACACTACTCCAACCCCCACTGGTTTGTACAGCCAGAAGTTGTGGAGACTTAATCTTCCTCGCAGTGGAACCCTAGCTGGGTGGTCTGGTGTGGAGCTGGGATCCCTTGCTCCTGAGGTATCCCTCCCAATTTTTATATACCACACATGGGTGTGGGACCATGTCTCCATCCCTCCTACCCATCTGATTGGATGTAATTTTTTTAATTTCTTGGTTGTTGGACGTCCATATAGCTTGACTTTTTTGATGATTCTGGGTGATAGTGTAGTTGAGATTAATGTTTGCTATGGTTGTGTGAGGATGTGAGCTGTGTTAACCTATGCCTCTATCTTGGCCAGAAGTGACACACCAGTTGTGAAAAACCTGATTATGTCTAGTGTCTGCCTCCAAGTTCTTTTTTTTTTTTTTTTTTTTTTTTATCCTCACTTGAGGACATTTTTTTCATTGCTTTTTTTAGAGAGAGGGGAAGGGAGAAAGGAAAGGAGAGAGAATGACATTGATTCGAGAGAGAAACATCAAGTGGTTGCCTCCCATACATATTTGGACCCAGGATCAAACCTACAACCTGGATATATGCCCTGATTGGGAATTAAACCTACAGGCCCTGGCTGGTAGCACAGTGGATAAGGTGCCAGCCTGCGAACCCAAAGGTCGCTGGTTTGATTCCCCAGCCAGGGCACATAACCAGGTTGCAAGCCAGGTCTGTGGTTGGAGGCAGGCGAAAGGCAACCATACATTGATATCTAGCTCCCTCTCTCCCTTCCCCTTCCTCTTAAAAAAAAAAAAAAAAAAAAAAAATGGGTAAACAAACAAAAAAACCCTACAACCCTTTGCTTATAGAATGACGTACCAGCCAACTGAGTCACACCACCCAGGGCCCTCCAAGTTTTTCATTTAGCACCTAACCTTAAAAAACTGTTGTAATTAATTTAAAAGACACTCTAGGGCAGCAGGAAGATGGTTAAACTAGGAGTCAGTAGACATGAGCTTCCAGCTGGGGCTTAGCCAGTCTTTGTGACAGCTGTAAGAACCACAATCCGGCAATCTGTCCAAGCCTCAGTCTCCTTATCAGTGAAATGAGGATAATATCTGTACTGCTTGTCTTGTCTTACAGAGCTACATTGAGCATCAGGGAACATATGAAAAGGTTTTATAAATTAAAATACCACTATGTAGAATAGTGATTGTTAGTGCCCTTAAAATTCTGAAGTTATTGATGAGTATGTAGGGTTTGTGTTTTTAGAGTTCTTTGACAGTGAGCAGTTATTTTGAGGAAAAGGGTCATGTGAGAATATAAATGTTGCCTTAATAAGAAAAAATAAATCTTGCTTTAACGAGTTGTTTGAAATTGTTTTCTTAGAATAACTGAGTGAGTAGGAAAAAAGCCTGTAATCCTGTGTTGTGTTCCAAACCATGATGTAAATTAACCCTCATCATACCGCCAGTAGCAAGATTGAATTGCTTTGGAATCCCTCTGTGACTATTAGTGTATCAAACAGTGTGACCTACATGAATCATCCTCATTCTTTTGGGAAATCAGGGGGGAATTCAAGTTTGGGTGACCAAGTTACCCAAAGTGTCCAAAAACTAACAGTGGTGTGCACATAATGGTTTTATTTATCATGAAACTACAATTGGTCCTTGAACAACATGGGGGTTAGGGACATTGACCATCTGCACAATTGAAAATCCATGTATAACTTTGACTCCCCCCAAAACTTAACTGTTAGTAGCCACTGTTGGCCAGAAAGCTTACTGATAATATAAACAGTTGATTAACATATTTTGTATGTTAAACATATATTATATTGATTCTTGCAATAAAATATGCTAGAGAATATAATGTTATTAAGAATATCATCAGGAGCCCCAGCTGGTAGCACAGTAGATAAGACGCCGACCTGCAAACCCAAAGGTCGCTGGTTCGATTCCCCAGCCAGGGCACATAACCAGGTTGCAAGCCCGGTCTTCAGTCAGGTTTGTTGCTGGAGGCAGGTGGAAGGCAACCACACATTGATGTCTCTCTCCCTCTCTGCCTCTCTCCCTTCCCCTCTCTCTAAAAATAAAATCTTCAAAACAAAAACAATATCAGGAAAATAGTGTTTATTTATTGAAAAAATCCATGTGTAAGTGGATCTGCAGTTAAAACTTATATTGTTCAAGATTCAACAATACTATCTTTAGTAGAGGTTAGTAGTATTGAAACAGCATTATTCTAGGAATTAGCAGGCCACCATGTACCCCAGATGGAGAAGCCTTCTTCAGAGTATGACTAAGATTAATACTTTTGATAACAAATCTTGTTTGCAAAGCCAGTCTTGAATATGAAGGAGGAACTAATTTCAGTGAGATTAGGATTGGGCAGAAACTAGTGGAGACTCTGCCTTGTATTTGACTTTTTTTTTTTTTTTTTTGGTCTGAGAATTTCTTTAAAAATTATTTTAAGTTTTTTTTGGGCCCTGACCAGTTTAATGTGGCTCATCTCATCCCACAAAGCAAAAGGTTGCCCGTTCAATTTCTGGTCAGGATCACATGCCTGGGTTGCAGGTTTGGTCCCTGTTTGGGGTGTGTACAATAGGCAACCAGTTGATGTTTATGTCCCTCTATTTCTCTTCCCCTCTTTAAAAATAAATAAAATCTTTTAAAAATTACTTTGAAATTTTTAAAAGGGTGAATTTAAAGTTATGCAGATACTACATTTTATATAATCACATGATTATCTCAGTAAGTATTCTACTCAAAAAGTATTTGACAAGCCTTGGCCAGTGGCACAGTGGATAAGGCGCTGGCCTGTGAACCCAAAGGTCACTGGTTCGATTCTCAGCCAGGGCAACATAACCAGGTTGCAAGCGAGGTCTCCAGCCAGGTCCATGGCCGGAGGCAGGTGAAAGGCAACCCATACATTGATGTTTCTCTTTCTTTCTTCCTTCCTCCCTGCTCTTCTTTCTAAAAATAATGAATAAAATCTTTAAAAAAAAAAATAAAAATAAAAAAAGAATAAAAGAAAAAAGAAATCTAGTGGAAAGGAAGGAGTAAAACAGTACTAATTTGCAGGTAATATGTAGAAAAACATGATGAAATCTGTAGAAGTGTTGTTGGGACTGAACAGTTTAGCAAGTTTATAGATTATAAGATAAAAATCAATTATGTGTTTTTTTAAAGATTTACTTATTATTTTTAGAGGGAGGGGGAGGCAGAGAGGGAGAGAGACATCAATGTATGGTTGCCTTTCTCCTGCCTCTGGCCACGGACCTAGCTGGAGACTTGGCTTGCAACCTGGTTATGTGCCCTGGCTGGGGAATCGAACCAGTGACCTTTGGGTTCATAGGCCGGCACCTTATCTGCTGTGCCACCAGCCAGGGCAATTGTATTTCTATATGCTAGCGATGAACAGTTGAAAATTGAAATGAAAAATTAAGCCAAATAACATCAAATAAAGTAAAACATTTAGGGATAAATCCTAAGATGTTCAAGACTTAATACACTGAAAAATACAAAACATTACTGAGAGAAACTAAAGACCTAAACGAGTGGAGGCAGATACTGTGTTAATGGGTCAGAAAACTCAATATTAAGGTCTCATTTCTCCCTAAATTGGTCTGCAAAATTGAGATCTCCCAATTGAAATTTCAGCAGGCAATTGGCAGACTGATTCTAGAACTTATATGGAAATGCAAAGAACCTAGAATAGGCAAAAACAACTAAAAAAATAGAGTTGAGGGGTCTAACACTACCTGAATTTAAGACTTCTTAAAAAGTTTAAACAATCATGAGTATGCGGTATTGGGATAAAAATAGACTAGTAGAACAGAATTGAGTCCAAAAAATAGTCCCATATGTATCTATAATACTGACTTTCAACAGAAGTACAAAGGCAATTCAATACAGAAAAGAATAGTCTTTTGAAGAAAGGATTTAGAGTAATTGGTTGTTCAAGTGCAAAATAAAATGAATCTTGGAGCAATATCTCACCTCATATATAAAAATCATCTAAAAATGAGCTGTGGCTGGTGTGGTTCAGTGGATTGAGCACCGGCCTATGAACCAAGTGGTTGGTGATTCAATTCCCAGCCAGGGCACATGCTGATTGTGGGCCAGGTCCCCTAGTTGGAAGCATGTGAGAGGTAACCTATCAAGGTATCTCACATGCATAGTTATTTCTGTTCCTTTCTCCCTCCTTTCCCCTCTCTCTAAAAGTAAATAAATGTTCAAAAAAATAAACTGAAACTGAATCACATACCTAAATGTAAAACCTAAAATTATGAAAGATCTGTAGGGAAACTGGAGAAAAATCTTTATAATTTCGGTTTAGGCAAAGATTTACTTATTTAAAATGTTTTAATTTTTAATATTTTTGTTATTTTTCAAAAAAGATTTTATTCATTATTTTCAGAGAGAAGGGCAGGGAGGGAGGAAGAAAGGGAGAGAAGCATCAGTGTGTGGCTGTCTTTCACCTGTCTCCAGCTGGGGACCTGGCTGGGGACCTGGCTGGAGACCTGCCTTGCACCCTGGTTATGTGCCCTGACTAGGGTCAAACCGGTGACCCTTGGGTTCTCAGGCCAATCCACTGAGCCACACCAGCCAGGGAAAGATTTATTAAATATGACACCAACAGCGCAGTGCATAAGAAGAAACTGGTAAATTAGTTGTCAAAATCAAGAATTGCTCTTCAGAAAACATAGAATGACAGGATAAAGCTCAGATTGGAAGAAAATATTTGTAAAGCATACATCTGATAAAGGACTTATATTCAGAATATATAGACTTCTCAAAACTTAGTAAGAGAACTGATAGCCCAATTAAGAAATTGGCAAAAGATAAACAGGCGGTTTACCAAAGAATATGTATGGATGGCAAATAAGCACATGAGAAGATATTCAACACCATTTGTCTTAAGGGAAATCCAAGTTGAAACCATAACAAAGTACCACTGTACACCATTAGAATGGGTAATAATAAAATGACTTACTGACCATGTCAAGTGCTGGCAAGAATGGGGAGGAATGGGAAATCTCATGGAAATGAAAAATTGTATAACCACTTTGGAAGACAGCTTTTGGTAGCTTTTTTAAAGAGTTAAATATATGCCTACCACATGATCTAGCCATCCTAGTTTCAGGTGTTCAGGTAAACAAACCCAAGAGAAAAGAAAGCATGAGTCCCCACAGAGATTTGTACATTAATGTTTATAGCAGTTTTGTAATAGGTCAAAACTGGAAACAGCTCAAAAGTACATCAACAAGTAAATGGGCAGACTTGAGACAGAGATCATACAGCAGTGTAAAGGAATGGCCTATGTTAGGCAGTATACTGCGATGGATCCCCAAAGCCTTTTGTAGAGTGAATGGAGTGAAACAAAAAAGTACTACATATTCTAATTCCAGTTTGGAAATCTATAGTGTCAGAGAGGAGATCACTGGTGGCCTAGTGCTTGGAGGAGAAATTAGAGGGACACAAGGAAACACTTGCCATGACAAATACTTTCATTGTCTGGTTGTGCCAATGTTTGTACAAATGTATACACACATATCAGAGTTTATGAAATTAGTTTAAATGTGTACAGTTAATTGTATCTCAATAACCCCTTAATAAAATTGTTAAAAATTGATGCTTAGCCCTGGCTGGTGGCTCAGTGGAAAGGTGTCGGCCTGCAAACGCAAGGGTCACTGGTTCAATTCCCAGTCAGGGCACATAACCAGGTTGCAAGCCAGGTCTCCAGCCAAGTCTGTAGCTGGAGGCAGGTAGGTGAAAGGCAACCATACATTGATGTATCTCTCTCTCTCTCTTTGCCTTGCACCCTTCCCCTCTCTCTCTAAAAAGAAATAATAAATAAAATCTGTAAAAAAAAATTGATACTTAATACTTTTAAGTTGTTAGCCCTAGCTGGGTAGTTCAGTCGGTTAGAGTGCGTTGTCCCAGTACACCAAGGTTTGGGTTCAATCCTTAGCTAGGGGAAATACAAAGAATCCACCAATGAATGCAACAATAAGTAGAATAATCAGTGATTCTCTTCCCCTTCCTCTCTTTCTAAAATCAGTCAATAAAGATACTTTGTTTTTTTAATGCACTTTGTCTTAATGTGCTTTGTTCTTACTGTGAAGTAGAGAATTAGCAGTTGCAAGTGATTAAACAGAGGCTTAGAGGAAGTTAATTGACGTATGCAGGCTCCCCCAATTGGCTAAGTGCCGACCAGGGCCAGCTGCTGTCTTCCCAGCAGTGCACATTGCCTGAGGGATGTTCTTTGTCCTTAGACGCCAAGATCATTTTATTCTCTTTTTTTATTAATCTTTTGGAAACTACATTTTATTAATGTTCTTTTACTGTTTCTTCCATTAATATTAACAGAGGATAGGCATTGTGTGACTTGGTCTCATGATCTCCCTTAGGGCACAGTCCTTTGCTGAGCGCCTTCGGCTGGGCATTGCCGTGATCCATGGAGAAGCTCAGGATGCCGAGTCAGACTTGGTGGATGGGCGGCATTCCCCACCCATGGTCAGGAGTGTAGCTGCCATCCATCCCAGCCTGGAAATTCCCAGTAAGTTTGTTGCCTCTCTTTTGCTTTCCCCTTTGGTTTTAAGGCTGACTTAATTTTTTTAAATGTGAGTGACCTCTTCTCCATTTTGCTTTTTAATTTGGCAAAATACCTTCCCTGGCCTTGTGCTGTCCAATGCACTTTTGATAGCCCTGTGGACAGCACAGCCTTTCAGAGGCATTTGTCTGATCACAGCAAAATCATGAAAGTGCTGAACTATTTAGATTTAGTTGTGGCACTTGAGGGGACTTTATTCATTCATTCAGTAATATGTCTTGTAGTTTAACATAAGCACAAGTTACTCACTGTAGTGTTATTTTTATTGCAAAACAGAAGAGTCTTAAATGGTTTATCAGACGGTAGGCCTTAGTATATATAAGCTATGTTGTATCAGTACATCTAATTATACAGCCTTTTGAAATAATTAAGACTATCCGCAAACAAGGTAACCTATGGGATGATGGGGTGGTATGATTTATGGGTGAAGGTTTTTTTGTTTTTTGGGCTTTTTTTTTTTTTTTTTTAATATTTTATTTATTTTTAGAGAGAGGGAAAGGGCGGAATAAAGAGAGGCAGAGAAACACCAATGTGTGGTTGCCTCCTGCCTTCCCCCAGGACCTGGCCCACAACCCAGGCACATGCCCTGATTGGAAATCAAACCAGTGACCCTTTGGTTTGCAGACTGGTACTCAATCCACTGAGCCACATTAGCCAGGCCTGGTTATTGTTTTTAAGGAACTTGCCTCATGCTTTACTAATATCTTTTCAATCTAGGAAGAATACTGCCTTTGAACTTCTGTTGGGGAGGGAAGTGTGTTTTAGCAAAAGAAAGGAGAGACTTATTTTAAGGTGGTAAAAACATTTTATTTAGGAAATGTTGCATTGAGGGAAAAGAGATTTCACTGTAGAACTGAGTTCAACTCTGAATATAACAAAGACAGGTGGGGATTGATAGCCAAGAAACAGGTTGGGGGAGGGGATTAGTAGATGGAAAATTACTAAGGGGAGGGAAGGAACAAAGGTAGGGGGAATGCTTGCTAAACAGACCTGAAGGAAGGCCTGGGTAATTAGATTAGTTCTGGAATTCTTGCTAGAACTCAGCTCTGCCAGCCTGAGGACAAAAAGCCCATGATTTCATCCAGGTTGAGAAAAGGGCTCAGAGGAGCCTGACACAATGTTAGTCAAGAACGTAGCCTTTGTTATTCTTTCAGCCTTTCTTAGGCTGAACTGAAATAGCTTTTTAAACAATTTTATTATGTTTAATCACTTTTATTTTAATAAAAAGTCTAATCGGTGCTTAATTCACTAAATTAGACACCACTGTTGTATTTTAGTGGGCTTCTTTATCTTTTCCTTTCTGGTTTTCATCAAGCTGTGATTTATACTGATTATGTAATTGTGCATATTACTGTATTCTCCCAGCTTTATAACATATCTTTCCCCAAGTCATTAAAAACTGTCTAATGACTGTCTAATAGCCCATCCTTTGGGTGTGGCTTAGACCGCCCAACCAGGGCATAGCTGGGTATGTGTGTTTTCTCCTAGTCTTTGCCATTGTAATGCTGCAATTAACATGTGGGTAAAAAACTTCCCGTACTTTGGCTTATTCCATTATAAATTTCTAAAAGTGAGATTAATGAGTTAAACATAACAGCTATGTACAGGGTGCACACAATGAAGTGGCAACATTTTAGTAAAATAACATACCACGAAAGTGTTATATTTTGAAATAATTTCATTCTTACATGTAAATACATAGTCATTATTTTTTTAATTGTTCAAAAAAGTCTCCCATTTGCTGCAATAATAGATTTGATTTGACTTTGGAATCTTGAGCACACTTTAATTAACTTTATCCATGGATATCATTACATTTTCAGTCTTAGCTTTAACAGTCTCTTTATTAGAATGAGGTTGTTTATTAACTTCTCTCTCACAGATGCTGCATATATAATAATCTAAAGGATTTGTGTCTGGTGAACTAGGCAGCCAGATTTCCTTTGACCAGAATTCAGGAACATTTACACTGAGAGATTCTTGCACCTTTTTGGCATTATGTGCTGGTGCACCATCTTGTTGGCAGATAAAGTAATGTCCATTTGGGACTTGCTTCATCCACAGTACAACTATTTCTCTCAAAACATCAAGGTAAACATCAGCAGTCACCTTCAAGCCTTGTGGAAACAAATGCAGGGTCATGATATCTCCTTCAGTGCTGACAACACCTAACACCATCAATGTAGCAGGAAATTTCGTTTTCATGACAGTTGGGACTTCATTAAGATTCTCACAGAGCCACCTGTTTTGTTTTCTGTTGACTATTTGGTCCTGCTGAAAATTCTTTTCATTGGAGAAGAAAATCAGAGGGTTTTTTCCTTTGGGATTTTTCCATTTTGTTAGCAGTTTCTTTGCTTTTTCAAAGCGCCTTTTTCTTTGTCTGCTGTGTCAAACTGGCCTCTTAAGAACATACAATATGTATCTGATATCTTCAGCAATTACCTTGCAAACCATTATATCCAACATCTGCAGTTCTCTTGCTATGGAGTGCATTCATTGACTTTCCTGGATCTTCACTGATGATCTCTTGGATTCTGTGTCCAGTATCTGGACTTGTGCGATCCTTGTATACCTTATGCATTTTCCTTGTTGGTGTAGCAACATCAGGATCAGAATCATACACCTTCACGTTGTAAACTGTATATAAAGGGATGTTATTGAAGTCCGCAATTTCCTTAGCAGTTCACTCTGCACACAGTCCAGAAATTATGGTTGCTCTAACACTGTATTCCTTCGACCTGATGGTTGCTCTCAGAATTTAATACTTTATATCAGAAACAATGGTGTTAAAACATAACTTTTGAAACATAGTTTTTCAAAATTAATAAGCATGTGAAATAAGGAGATACAAGGTTATTGCCAATTTATCGCATGCACTGTATATATATATCGTGTGTGTGTGTGTGTGTGTGTGTGTGTATATATATATATATATATATATATATATATATATAAGTAACAGTTAAAGTGATTTTCTAAAGGCCTATAGCATTACACTCTTCCACCAGTATTGGGGTCCAGTGCCTAGGAAAGGGGTGCTGAAAATGGGAAAAAACTACTTCAGTTTCGGCTTTATCTTGCTTTGTGTGGCTTTACATTCTGTCCACACTGTCCCCACACCAACCTAGGTTCATGTACTGCATGTAATTGTCATTTGTCTTAGTCTCTTTTAATCTAGGATGGTGGTTCTCAGCTGGGTCTGTGGTGGGGTATGGATTTTATCCCCTAGAAGATATTTGAAAATATCTAGAGACATTTTTTCGCCAACAGTTGTGGGGGTCACTACTTGGAGCTAGCTAGTGAGTGGAGGCCAAGGATGCCTCAAGACCACCCTACAACAAACACACAGGACAGTTCCCATGCCAGTTACCCTGTCCCAGAATTCAGTGGTACTGAGATTGAGAAGCCCTGATCTAGAGCATTCCTACTTTTTTCTTCAGTGACATTTACCTTTTTAATAAAATAGCAGTGAAACTCATGTAACAAATTGTTTTGAAATGTACTGTTCACTGGTATTTAGTACATTTATAGTGTCACACAACTATCATTTCTTTCTACTTTCAAACTTTTCATCACCCCAGAAGAATACCCCTACCCATTAAGTAAGTAATCATCAACCCCTTGTCCCTTTCTCCTTCCCCTGGCAATCACTGATCTGCTTTTTGTCCCTATAAATTTGCCTATTATAGGCATTTCATGTAAGTGAAATCATTCAATATGTGACCTTTTGTGTCCAGTTTCTTCCACTTACCATAATGTCTTTGAAGTTCATCCAAAGATGCATATACCTTTTTATCGCAGAATATTGCTGCGTTATATTGCTGAGTTATATGGATGTGTACAATTTGTTGCACTTTCATTCATTGACATATACTTGAATTGTTTCCAACTTTTGGCTATAATGATGCAATGTACATTTCGTGTACAGATTTCTTCTCCAGGGTCTATACCTAGTCTGTTAGAGTTGCTGGATCATATGGTAATTTTATGTTTTAACTTTTTTTTTAAAGATTTTTTATTTATTTTTTAGAGAGAGGAGAAGGGATAGAGGCAGAGAGGGAGAGACACATCAATGTATGATTGCCTTTCACCTGCCGCCAGGCCCAGAGCTGGCTGGAAACCTGGCTTGCAACCTGGCCATGTTGCCCTGGCTGGGAATCGAACCAGTGACCTTTGGGTTTGCAAGCCAGCACCTTATCCACTGAACCACCAGCCAGGGCTCTGTTTTTACTTTTTGAGGAACCACCAAAGTGCTTTTCATAGTGGCTATACCATTTTAC
Organism: Noctilio leporinus; assembly: GCA_004026585.1. Taxonomy (NCBI): domain Eukaryota; kingdom Metazoa; phylum Chordata; class Mammalia; order Chiroptera; family Noctilionidae; genus Noctilio; species Noctilio leporinus. Next base: position 76,808 of record PVIW01006531.1, read on the forward strand.
ATTTTCTACCAGCAATGTACAAAGGTTCTGATTTCTCCACATCCTTACCAACACTTACTTCCTGGTTTTTTGTTACAGTCATTGTTGACTGAGAAAGAATATCAATATGGTATTTCATCACCAACAAGGATTTGTTCAGGAAATTCAACCCAGTGCATGCAGCCATGGTAAGCCACATGCACACTTTGGCCTGTGTGCAGAGATGCAGGAGTGTTCATATAAGGGAAGAAGAAACTGAAGGGAAGGTGAAATCAGAACCACAGGACTTTATTATAAACAGAGTTCTTCCTGTAGGGTTTTCAGTGATTACATTGAGTGCAAGAACTATAAGCTCTAGCTCCTGCCATAGACTCTCTAATTTATGTTGCCAAGTTCTGGGGAGTCTTTATCTTCATCATAGAGTGTTTGAAGTAGTACTTCATTGTAGGTTTGATTTGCATTTCCCTAATGGCTAATGATTAGAGTCTTTTTGTGCATTTGTTTTCAGTTTTATCTTTTTTGGAGAAATGTTTATTCCTATCCTTCACCAATTTTTAAATTGGGTTGTTGGTCTTTATTGTTGAGTTCTAAGAGTTTTTTTTATATATTCTGGACAAGACTCTTATCAGGCATGGCATGCAAATATTTTCTTTGGTTCTGTAGGTTGTCTTTTTATTGATAATATGCCCTGATGCACAAAGAGGCTTTAATTTTGATGAAGTTCAATTTACTTAATTTTATACTTGTTGCTTGTCTTTTGGTGTCATATTTAAGAATCCATCGCCAAGTGCAAGGCCATGATTTATTTCTAAGTGTTTTACTTAGAGTTTTACAGTTTGAACTCTCATTGTTAGGTCTTTGATCCATTTTGAGTTAATTACTGCATATGGTGTAAAGTCCAGTCTCATTCTATTGCATGTGGATATTTAGTTTTTCTAGCACCATTTGTTGAAAAGACTTCTCTTTTCCCTCTGAATGGTCCTGACACCCTTGTGGAAAAATCAGGTCTAAGTGTCCATTGATGGATGAATGAATAGAGAAAATGTATGTTATTCAGCCATAAAAAAGGACATCCTGCCATTTGTGACAACATGGATGGACCTAGAGGATATTATGCTCAGTGAAATAAATCAGAGAGAGACAAATAATGTATGATCTCATTTACATGTGGAATCTGAAAGGGAAAAAATACCAAACTCAGCAACAGAATAGAATTGTCGTTGCCAGGGGCTAGGGAGTAGAGGAAATGGGGAGATATTGGTCAGTGGGTGTGTAGACTCCCAATTAGAAGAGGAGTAATTTCAGGGGATCAAATGTACCTCATGGTGACTAATTAACAACACTGTGTTATATACTTAAAAGTTGCTAAGAGAGTAGATCTTAAATGTTCTTCACATACACAAACGTACATATAAATTGTAATTGTGTGAGGTGATGTGTTGACTAATCCCTTTGTGGTAATTTTTTTGAAATGTACAGGTAACCCCTATATAAGATAGCATTTCTATGACATGATTTTGCTCTAACACAGTTCGAGGTTTGGGGGAAACCCTCATACAACACGGCATCCTAGAACACAGTTGCACCCTTAACATGGTCTGAGAAATAGAGAAATCCCCGAACAACATGGAACATAATAAGAGCTTTTAAGAGCAAAAAAATACCTCATTTGAAATTAAATGAAATTTATAAAGATCTCTCAGCTAAAAGCAAGCAATCTAAAATAACAGATTTTTTGCAAAAAGTACAGGACAGAAGTCAAGATAATGCTGAAGAAAGTTCAGAGGATGAAGATATCTTGTCAAAAAGAAAACACCCTTGGTTAATGGTGCTTAGTAGTGATGCTGAATAAAACATTAAATACATATTAATATGTTATACTTTTGGTGAAAATTGCTTTTAATAAAGATATTTCTCTTTATTTTTAAAGATTTTATTATTTTTAGAGAAGGGAATGAAGGGAGGCAGAGAGGGCAAGAAACATCGATGTATGGTTGTCTTTCACGTGCCTCCAGCTATGGACCTGGCTGGAGACCCGGCTGGAGACCCTGCTGGAGACCTGGTTACGTGCCCTGGCTGGGAATTGAACCGTTGACCTTTGGGTTTGCAGGCCAGTGCCTATCCATTGAGCCAGCAGCCAGGTCTTCTCTTAATTATAAAATAGTATATTTAAAAAATTTTTGGAACCTGACCCTCTTTTTTGTATTAATTCTTTGTTTTCATAACATGAAATTGCATAACATGGCATTTTTAGGAACCTAACTGTGTTATGTGGCGGGGGGGGGGGTACCTGTATATGTGTATCAACACATCAGTCTGTACATGTAAATTCAGACAGTGTTATATGCCAATTATAGCTTGTAATGCTGGGGGCAAAATCATTTGATCATAGGTGTTTGAATTTATTTCTAGATTCCCAATCCTACTGCGTTGGTCTATGTATCTTCATGCCAGTACCACGTTGTTTGGATTAATAAAACTTAATGACAACTGTAATTGAAAAATAAAAAATAATAAAGTTGTGTAGTAGATTACAGAGCAGGAGAAGTGTGAGTCTTCCACTTCTATTTTTAAAAGATTTTGACTGGGGTCTCTTGCATTTCTATATGAATTTTAATGTCAGTTCATTTCTACAGAAGAAGCAGTTGGGGTTCTAATAGGGATGGCATGGGCTGTCTGGGTCCTGTTGTAGAGCACTGCTGCCTTACTACGCTAAGTTTTCTGATCTATAAACACAGAATATCTTTCCATGAATATTTAATTTCACCAGTGTTTGTTTATTTGGTTTTTTCCCCCAACAGCGTTTTATAGATTTCACTGTGTTAAGTCCTTCACCTCTGTGGTTACATTTATTCCTAGGTATTTTATTCTTTTTGATACTTTTTAAATGGATTTGGTTTTTAAATTTCCTCTTCAGGTGGTTCGTTGCTTTTGTGTAGAAATGATTGTTGTGTGTTGATCTTGTACCATGTAAGTTTGGTGACTTTGTATATTACATTAGGTAATTTTTTTGTAGATTCTTTGATATTTCTTGTGGGTAGGATCATGTCATTTGCTAAACGAAATACTTTTCCTTCCTTCTATTTCTTTCTTGGGTAATTGCCCTGAGCAGCTCATCCAGGACAGTGTGAAAGAACAGTGATGCCAGGGGCACCCTGTCTCATTCCCACCTTGGGAAAAGTTTTAGTTCTGCTCTGAGGACATAATGTTAGCTCTGAGTGTCTCATGATCACCCTTTATCAGAGACAGTGACCTTTTAAAGTTTTTCATATTTTAACATAGAAACTTTTGTGCATGTGTTTTATTCTGACCAGTGCTGATTCCTAAAGAAAAGCCCCCAATCACAGTGGTTGGCGATGTGGGAGGAAGGATTGCCATTATTGTGGTATGTAAACCTCTTTTATTATTAATTGTTCTATTTGCCATTGTTATTTGGTTACTTGTTAATTGTGTGGGGTTAGCGGTATGGCCAGGTAAATCTCATTTAAGTTGGTGCCTGTGCCAAATGTTTATATTGGTAAAAAAATTGAACATTGTTATCATTAGTTTAGTATAATACTACTAAGTTAACTAAATATTGTCGCAACTGTTTGTCACAACATAAATTGTTTTGTAATTAAAGTAGAATCCAAAATTGATTATAATTGTTAAAGATACATTCTCTCACACTTCATCAAACCAGTGCACAAAAGGAACACATTTAACACATACATGGTATAACAGAACAAAATAAGCACATGGTTGATACTCCCTACTCAGCATGGGAACAGAATATCGTTGCATACTCTGGGTGTTTTCCTGGTCTCTCGTCTCTTTTTCCCACAGGTTGTTACTATGAAAATTGTCGTTCGTGTGCTTCCTTGTCTTTACATTCTACCATGACTACATGTGTCCCTAAACACTATATTATGAGGTGTTTAGGGCATGTTTCTGATGTTTTTATTCTCACTGTTTTTGAGATTTCTCTGTATGCCATATTATTCTTTTTCACTATATGGTGTTAAATGGTATAACTATTATATAACTCTGTTTTCTGGGCATTGACATACAGTTGTTTTATTTCCAAATAATACTGCTTTGAACATTCTTGCACTTGCTTTACATTTCATACTTGTGAGACTTTCTAGGTGCCTGCTAGTGGAATGGAGTCATTCAGCCTGAATGTACACACGTTTCCAACTTAACTAGATGGTGCTGCACTGTTCCCAACGCAGTCAAGCCCATTTACCAAGCCTTAGTGCTTGTAATTTTGTTAGAAAAATCTCTGAGGTGACCTTGTAGGGTAATAGCTACCTTTTAATTTATCCCTTACTTAGCAAAATCTGTAGTAAAAAGATGTAGTAACAGGATCTATTGTAACAAAATTCAGTAGCACTTTTCCCCCTTTCTACTGCAATTGCATTAAAAAAATAAACTTTTTATTTTGAAGTATTTATAGATTCATAGGAGGTAGCCCCCCCCCAAAAAAAAAAAATAGAGGGAGTTTTGCATATTTTTAATCCAATTTTCTCATTCTTGCATCACTGTAGTATGATAACACAATTTAGAAACTCAGATTGCCTCTCTCCACAAAGCTGTGTTAGGTAGTGGCAGCGTTTTGTGCATGTGCAGATGTATGTAGTCTCACCACATGTGTAGCTTTGTTCAGATGCACAACTATTCTATTCCAAGCTCCCTCCTACTACCCCTCTACAGTCGCTCCCACCTCCTCCCCACCTGATCCATAACTTTATGGTGATCACTATAATTGTGATTTCAGGAAAGTCCCATAAATGGAGTTTATGCTGTGTAACCTTTTGCGATTGATTTTTTTTCACTTAGCATAATTCCCTGGAGAGCCATCCAAGTTGTTTGTATATTAATAGTTCGGCCTTTCAGTGCTGAGCAGTATTTCATGTATGTATGGTCCACAGTTTGTTTAGCCATTCCCCTGTAAAAGAAATTTGGATTGTTCCCAGTTTTCTGCTAATAGAAATAAAACTGCCCTGCACATCTGTGTATGGGTTTTTATGTGAACAGAGCTAATTTTTCTGGGCAAAGTGACCAGAAGTGCAGTTGTTGAGTTTTGTAGTAATTACAAGTTTAGTTTTATAAGAACCTGTCAAAACAATTTTTCAGAGTGGTTGTACCATTTACCAGTAATGTTTTCAGAGTAATATATGTTTTTATTATTTTTTAAAGATTCTATTTATTATTCTTCAGAGAGAGGGGAAGGGAGAGAGGCAGAGAGGGAGAGAAACATCAATGTAGGGTTGTCTTTCACCTGTCTCCAGCTACGAACTTGGCTGGAGACCTGGCTTGCCACCTGGTTATGTTGCCCTGGCTGGAAATTGAACCAGTGACCTTTGGGTTTGCAAGTCGGTGCCCTATCCACTGTGCCACCAGCCAGGGCCATTTTTTCATCACAGTAATGTCAGTATATAGTTGAAAAGAGTTATACATACATACACACAGGGTGGGGCAAAAGTAGGTGTACAGTTGTAAGTACATGAAACACAGTTTATTCCTGTATTATTATGTTAATTTATTATTTTTCATACAAACAACTATAAACCTACTTTTGCCTCACCCTGTATGTGAAATACATAAATATTCAACTCCAGACAATGCTTGATATACTAATGGGCTTGAAATAACTCGTGGCCTGGGTGTCATAGGACAGACTCAGGTCATTGCTGTTCCTCCTGTGTGTCTCCTTCACCACTCACATGAAACACTTCACTTCTGGTCACCAAAGGTGTGGAGGTTTTTCTCCACACCAGGCAGTTCTCTACAACAGCAACTGGGTTCCCTACACTTTTACTCAGACACTGTCTACCTGGAGTAAGTGTTGGATCCCACAAGGTAAGGAGTCAGTCCCACCAGACTGCTCTCACCCACTTCTGATGCTTTTCACAAGTAATAGGTCACCTGCATATTCTGTATGATCCACCTGCAAATTAAAGGTTCCCATGCTTTGTCCTCAGTTGGATTAATTTGCTAGAGCAGCTCACAGAACTCAGGAAACCCTTATGTACACATACCAGTTTATTAAAGGCCATGATAAAGGACACAGATGACTAGCCAGAAGAAGAAGCACATAGTATGAGGTCTGAGAGGGTCCTGAGCACAGGAGCTTCTGTCCCCGTGGAGTTGGGGGGTGTTATCTTCCTGGTTTGTGACCTGGAAGTTCTGTGAAGCCCTTACTGTTGGGATTCCACAGAGCTTCCTTAGATGGGCATGATTGATAATTAATCCATTTCCAGCCTCTCTCCCCTCTGGGGAGAAGTAGGGATGGGGCCGAAGATCCCAAGCTTCTAAACAGGGCTTGGTATCTCTGATGACAGTCCCTCCAGGAGCCACCCAGAGTCTCCACATTAGAACAAAAGACCTATCATTGAAGAAATTAACAAGGGTTGGGGTCAGGGATGGGGTCAAAGATGAAATCTTAGAACAAAAGATTGTTCTATTGCTTTTATCACTTAACCATTTTACCAGGGTTTCAGCAGTCCTCTCTCAGGAACCAGTGATAGATAGGTAATTAAGAGAATATATGTACACACAGAGAAATACACAGACACACACATGTTGTATGTTTATATAAAGAGTATAATTTCTCACACTGGGAATTTGTGGTCTATAGATCAAAAACCACTGAACTGCCCTGGCTGGTAGCACAGTGGATAAGGCGCTGGCCTGCAAACCCAAAGGTCACAGGTTCGATTCCCCAGCCAGGGCACATAACAAGGTTGCAAACCAGGTCTCCAGCCAGGTCCTTAGCTGGAGGCAAGTGAAAGGCAACCATACATTGATGTCTCTCTCCCTCTCTGCCTCTCTCCCTTCCCCTCTTTCTAGAAATAATGAAATAAAATCTTAAAAAAAAAAAAACCACTGAACTGGATATATTGTTTAAAATGATAGTATTTTTCCCATTATAAAAACATGTAGAAATCGTACTTCTCATATGTACAATGGAGAAAATTTGGAAAATAAGGAAAAGTAGCATGAAAAGAGCAAAGAACCACCCAGAGTCAAAGCATCTTCTAACAGTTTTATTACGTGTGTTGTTTTTTGTTTGTTTGTTTGTTTTGAAACCATTCCATGAATGTATTTGGAGCAACTGTCCAATGTGGACATAGTTCTGGACGTAGGGCTGTAGAGCTGGAAACCCTGGGAGTGTCGAATGTGGCAGAAATGAGACAGCCCATGAATGGCAGGTGCAGGAGGCTTGCCTGGAGAGCATGTAGTGGAGCAGGGCAGGGCTCTGCCATCTGCATGTGCAACAGAAAACTGGTCAGACCCTTTCCTTTCACTGGTTGCGAAAGTTCATGTACATTTTGTTCAATCTTAATTTGACAGGATGACATCATTGACGATGTTGACAGCTTTCTTGCTGCGGCAGAGACCCTGAAGGAAAGAGGAGCTTACAAGATCTTCGTGATGGCGACTCATGGCTTGTTATCCTCAGATGCTCCCCGTCTGATTGAGGAATCTGCCATCGATGAGGTAACAGCCAGTCCATGTGTGAGCATCCCTGCCGTGTTACTTTCTGGTCTGTTACAGGGTGTACGTCAAGAAAGAGCTATTTTGTGGTTATAAGTGGATTACAAACAGGTTGTATTTGTGTTTCATTGACTTTAAGCCTGCCTATAGTAATGGATAATGAGTCTGATAACTGTCATAATTGGAGCATGTAGTCTGATCTGGCACCAGCTAGTGCTGTGCACACACCCTCCCTGAGTTCCACCACAGCCCTGCAAGGCTCACATCAGTGCCTTGCTTATTTTTTTATTTTAAAGATTGTATTTATTCTTAGAGAAAGGGAAGGGAGAGAAGACGAGAGGGAGAGAAACGTTGATCAGTTTTCTTCTTGCATGTTCCTAACCTGGGACCTGGCCTGCAACTCAGGCATGTGCCGTGGCTGGGAGTTGAACCAGTGGAATGATGCCCAACCCACTGAGCCACACTAGTCAGGGTTCAGCACCCCTTTGTTTGGAGAGACAAGAAATTATATACCAGAAGGATTAAGTGACTGAAGGCCAGACAGCTAGCTCCTAAGCTGAACATTTGAGTTCAGCTTAGTTTGCTTGATGCCAGTGCCCATCTCTCTCCCTAATACAGCTGTCTGTGCCAGAAAATTGGGAGAGGGTAGCCAACAGGTGATTTTCTTGAGCTGCCTACAGCTCCCGCTGTAACTGAAGAGGGGCTGTTCAGACTGGCTAGCTCTGTTTTGTGCACTTCCCTTGTTCTAAAGGCTGGCCCCAGGTAATTGGGGGCTTGGTTGTATAAATCCCATTTTTATTATCCTGTAAGTAGAAGTGCTGTCTTCTGTAGATTCCTGGATATTGAATCTTCACTTAGTAAACTCCTTTTACTTTTCCAAGTTTCACACTTTCACTTTTCACATTACATCTCCTTGAGCCTGGCCCTAAGTGAAAAGGAGATAGCCACCTAACAGATGCAGAGTTCAAAACATTGGTGATAAAGATACTTAGAGACTTGAAAGACATGCTTGAGTGTGGCAAACGCGAAAGGGAAGAAGCGAAAGTTATGTTAAGTGAAACGAAGGAAAATCCACACAAAACCAAGGTTAAAGGGAAGGAAATCATGCTTCAAATCAATGATTTGGAACATGAAGAAATAAACAATCAACCAGTATAGAATAAGGAAATAAGAATTGAAAAAAAAAGAGAGGCTTAGGAACCTCTGGGACAACTTCAAATGTGCCAACATCTGAATCATTGGGGTGTCAGAAGGAGAAGAGAAAGATCAAGAGATTGAAAAGTTGTTTGAAAAAATAATGAAGGAAAACTTCCCTAATTTGATGAAGGAAATAAACAAGTCTGGGAAGCACAGAGTTGCAAACAAGCTAGGCCCAAAGAGGATCACACCAAAATGCATCATAATTAAAATTCCAAAGTTCAAAGATAAAGAGAGAATCTTAAATAGCAGCAAGAGAAAAAAAGAGAATTATCTACAAAGAGGTGCCTTACAAGACTTACCAGCTGATTTCTCAAAAGAAACTTTGCAGGCAAGAAGGGACTAGGAAGGAGTATTAAAAGTGATGAAAAGCAAAGACCTACAACCAAGATTACTCTATCCAGCAAAGCTGTCATTCAGAATGGAAGGGCAGATAAGGTGCTTCCCAAACAAGGTAAAGCTAAAGGAGTTCATTATCAGCAAGCTATTATATGAAATGTT